>JAVDPJ010250707.1:0-11498 GCA_034780015.1 Urosalpinx cinerea
CGTCATGATATGTGACTAGTTCAATTTTTTTTTTTATATATGTGTTTTCTTTTTTCCATTTTTTATAAAAACTGTTTGCTTGTATGTTTTCTTGAGTGATAATGTTTGTTTTCCTATGCCGGACATGAGTTTTTAATGTTGGCATTCAGTACAATTATCTACACAGCGCTGTTAGGTTTGTCCTCTTGTTCGATATGTAACCCTCCCAACCCCACAAGGGTCAAAGGAATTACAGCCCTAACGTACATCCTGAAACCTAATGCATCTATTTGAGGAGAGGGAAAAAACAAGGATGGGCGCCTGCCTATATCAGTTCTGCATGGCTGGCCGGCAGGATCTGTTCATGCGGCTTTCAACTCATTTCAGGTTATTTTGGTCCAGTTCACCGTTTCAGAGGCCATAACAGCCCACAGATGTAAATACTTGTTACATGGTTGTTAGAGGTAGAGGTGAAAGAACACCTACCATTTTAAGCCATAAGAGAGTTTAAGAGGTATGTGTCAAATGGTTTGGTACATACAAAGACTTTCTGGCTATTAACTTAAAAACAATTTTTGAAAAATGTCAACTTCTACTGCCTGCATATGAACAGATAAAAGCTGACTGCTAAAAAAAAAGCTGACTGCTGACACAAGCAGAGGCATTTGGCACAAAGTTCAAACTCAAATTTTCAGCACCAGCAAAACTTAAATTCTGCACATTCTGAAATACTGTATTTAAAAAAAAAATGAATGAAACCATGCGGTGAAAAGTTATAATTCCAATTTCAAGCCAAAACAGATAAAGGCGTCACAAAAAAGGTCTCTGGCCCAAAGAGAATTTTGGGTAAATATGTAGCCATCTCAGTACAATTAAAGCAAGTAACGGAATTGTTTTGTCCTCAGAAACAAAATAATGTACAACTGTTAAGGCTGACCATTCTTTGTGCACTGCCTAATTGTTTTGTCCTCAGAAACAAATGTTACTGTGCAAATGTTTGGGTTCCTAGCACTAATTGCTTAAAAGTTCAACAGATGTATCTGAACATACCACTAAAGCAGACGGACGAATCGTGAAATGGAAGAAAGACTAAAGACCAACACAGACCTGTCCAGTTCCATCTGTCCAACAGGCAATTTACAAACACTGTTGTACAACTTTCTGTTTGACAGAAATCTGAGTAAATGACATCACAGAGGCTTCTCTCTGACAGAGAACAAACGACCGTTCCCTGCCAGAAAGGCTAAACACAGATCAACACCATCACCACGAGTATGATAGTTAATGATACTGGCATTTTATGGCATAGTATCATTGATACCATCACTG
The DNA here is from genome assembly GCA_034780015.1 of Urosalpinx cinerea. Taxonomy (NCBI): domain Eukaryota; kingdom Metazoa; phylum Mollusca; class Gastropoda; order Neogastropoda; family Muricidae; genus Urosalpinx; species Urosalpinx cinerea. The sequence goes on from JAVDPJ010250707.1 coordinate 1,309, forward strand.
ATATCATTATGGACATTGGCAGTCGGAGCTTACAATACACTGATGTACAAACTCCTGAATGATACTAGCAGTCATTGGCATAGTATCATTACTATCACCAAGATAATCATTCACTATTGACACCACTGCAGTCAGAGCTTTCAATACAGTCATACAGACTCCTGAATGATACTAGTAGTCAATGGTACTGTATCATCATTATCATTACCAGTATAGTTATTACTGACACTGGCGGTCGTTGTGATTATACACATAGCCCCCGGTCTTGTATAGAGAGCACAGGAGCTTACAATACACTGTTGTAAAGACTCCTGAACTCTCAAAAATCATATAGTGACACATTTTTCAGGAGCTTATAATACACTGTTGTACAGACTCCTGAACTCTCTCAAAAATTACACAGTGACAATTTTTTCAGGAGCTTATACAATGTAACACACTCCTGAACTCTTAAAAATTACATAGTGAGAGTCTGTTTTAAATATGGCAAAGCACAACACAGAAATAAACTATCATGCAAAGTGTCCATCAACATTATGTCCATGTAAATACCTACTATGACAAACAAGAAAAAAAGGAAGAAAAATAGTCCAGATCCTGAACTGTCCTGACTTTCCAGTTCTGTGAAAAGAGTCAAACTACCGAACATCAGTAATATGCAAATAATTAATCCAAAATCAAAACAAAGCAATGCATGCATATTAAGAATAAAGAAAGCACATTATAAAGAACAGCCACCTTTGATTAATACCACACTCATGCTGTGATAATGATCATGATGATGTTCAAGACCTTTTTCATACCTATTTTTCCTTCCTCCATTCCCCATCTCTCTCTAAAACAGGTCCTTTGTTGTTTCAATCTCTCTGTATACATTAAACCAAAAAAATACACAAACAAGCATATAACAATCAGAAGTAAAAAACAAAACAAAACAACAACAAAAGTATATACATATGTAAGTAAAACATACGTGAAGCGTTATCAGACCTGTTCTTGTAAAGAGAGAACAGAAACTTACAAGACACTGTTGCAGAAATTCCATTCTCTCCAAAAAGTAAAAGAAAAAAACCCCCAAAAAAACCAAGCACAAAACAAATGAACACATCATTTCAAGTCAGATTCATGTCCAACATTCAACAATCTTTTGCCAAAAAATCTCTAACAATGAATCTCAATTTAGAAAAGCCATATCCATTTACAATTGTAATCTCCATTTGAAAACAATTCGGAATCACAGAAAGTAACACAGCAGAAATTCAATCCTCTTCAGAAACAACCAAACAAAACATATTTTGAAAATGTTGCAGCTGAATGCACAACAAATGTTCCTTCCACAAAACACAACAAATGTTCCTTCCACAAAACACAACAAATGTTCCTTCCACAAAAGCGTCTTTTTTCAAGTTCTTTTCTTTTATCCTGTCACAGAAAATTCAAAACTCTTTTTTTGGGGAAAGAAAGAACCATTTTCCATGGTAAATTGAAAACACAGTACTAGCATGTAACATATAACACATGTACACATAACCTGGTACAAGCAAATTATTTTATAGTTTGTTCCTTTAATCTGTATTTCAAATAGCACCATTTTGAGAGATGTTTGTGCTTTTGCTCATATGCTTCTTTGATTTATAAAACTTGCTTTCTGATGATAAATCTTCACACCCCGCAACTTTCGTTTCTTGCTCAGTTTGAGCTTATTTATGAGAAACGGTGTTAACTGGATTTAACAAGATTTACTTATCTGTCTTTCTGGTATTAACTCTTTATTCACAATGAAACCTGTTGCTTCAACTCACTGAGTAAACCCACTTCATATGTCCAAAGGGCTTGGCAGATGGAATATTGCAAAAGATCACCAGGGCAGTCACAGCAGATGTTATCTTCCATTAAAACCCCATGTATATATTATTATGCATGCAGAATATAAAAAAGTACATAAAAGATCCTGTAACTTGTGTCATAGTTAAGTGATATGTGTATATATGGAAACACAGAGCTACTCAGATCGCATCCAAAGCTTCACCAACACAATGGACTATGTTGTTAAGGAAGCATGTACTATATGAATTTCTTGCACATCTGCAAGAAAAATATGAAGTATTCTGTGTGCAGTGATGCCTCATTAGGAGAAAAAACTTTACATTCTATGAAAACATGCAAGGTAAAGTTAATTTACTCACTGACAAACAACGATTTATCATTACAGACACTGCCAAGTATTCACTCACAATGAGTAACTACTGCCAAGTATTCACTCACAATGAGTAACTACTCAATTACTACAAAAATGCAGACAATGCAATCAACTATATACAAGAAAAAACAAACTCAATGCAAGTTTACTCAATTACTACAAAGCTGCACAGACAATGCAATCAACTATATACAAGAAAAAACAAATTCAATGCTCCTTCGCAAAAGACATGCACATCAACAGCAAAAAGAAATTTATAAAGCGATGAAAGCAAGCATATGATGACTCTAATACCACACCGATGTGCAAAAGCAACGACATTCACGAGCACATCATGTCCGACTATATACCGATACAATGATTAAAGCAGTACACTTCACGCACACGTACACTGTCTCAAGACAAGGCCTGCTCTTGTAGAAGGAGAACAGGAACTTGCAAACCACTGTCGCACAGATTCCCAATCACCCACCCCTTTGGCTCAACACCGGTCTCCTGTGATTATACAAATGATACAATGATGGGCGCGATGGCTGAGTGGTTAAAACACCGGACTTCTAATCCTAAAATCACGTGTTTGAATCCCGGCGGCGCCTGGTGAAATAAGTGGGGGAATTTTTAGTCTCCCAGGTCAACTTATGTGCAGACCTGCAAGTGGACTGTTTCCCTTTGTGTGTACACGCATGCAGAAGATCAGGTACGCACGTTAAAGATACCAAAATCCAAGTCAGCAAACGGTGTGTTGCAAAAAAAACACGAAAATACCCAGCATGCACCCGAGGTTTGGTGCAGCGCATTGGGTTATGCAGATGGTCAATCATCTGCTTAGCAGGTGTGGTGTAGCATATATGGAATATTCCAAATGCTGTGACACCTCCTTTGGAAATTCTGAAATCTGACAAATGATATTGTTAATGAAAGAACCAAAACAAAAACTCATGATATTGATAAGGTGAAGGCTTGCTAAATGCATTTCAACACCAGTTTGTACATACAGTTTACACAGTCTTCCTGACTGAAGACTGCGAGACGCAGTCAAATTATCCAAGGTCAACTTCCCCTTGATTCTGTCAATCTGCGTCATGATTCTTTATTATGACTAATCCAGAATCTGGAAAACTTCCAATCCAAAAATCAACTAATACCATAAAGTAGTCCACTGGTAAAGAAGTCCTCTGTTCATGAGAAAGTCTGTCACACTGTCACCTTGGTTCTTCAGATGACATATTCTGCTAAAGACAGGACAACAAACGCAGTTGCTGACATTTCTGGACCAGTTTTGATCTACATGAATTAACTAGATGGTCTGTTCTTGCAGGGATACAGAAGGAGTTTACACACATCGTACACATTTCCTGATATTGTTTATAAGATCTCCCTGCCATATTTTAAGTTCAAATACTCTGTCCTTGTAAAGAGAGAACAGTCATTAGTAAGCAATGCTGAAGAGTATTTCTGTCCATTTTCAATCCACAGAAAATCTCTGGAAAGGGGGGGTGGGTGAGTGGAAGGCAGGACAAACTATCTTTATCTGATCAGATGCATCTGACCTTTAGATTCATGCCTATATCATATATAGTCACCAAATTTTATTCCTAACAGTTATTATTCTTATGCTATTACTATTCTTAACAGAGAGGATTCTGACTGCAGCCGATAAACTTCGCTCATTTCTGAAGCACATTCACTTGCTCTGTGACAGTAAATGCACTCTATCCATTAACGATATGGCTACAATACTGATCACACATCAGTCTGTGGTCATTCTCACCAGCTAAACTCCACCTCAGTCTTTTCAGCCAGTATGAATAAAGGATTGAAATCATGTTTTTGCCTGTTTCTGAATAAATTTACTATTTGAATAATTTCATCAGGCACTCTGCCTCATTTAAGTCCTCCGTGAGGGAGGTTAGTGCCAGAACCATAGCGAATACAGCACTGTTTTGACCCAGGTGGGCTGTCACATTTCTGTGTGGTTTGACACTACAGAGACTACTCTCAACACATAAAGATGCAACTTTACACAGGCGAAGGGACCTGTCATGTTTTATGAATCTCACCTAGGAGTCAGCAGCCAGGTCTAGACAGGAGGAAGGGGAGGAAGAGAAGAGAGAGAGGCAACAGCAGAGGGGCATCCAGAGTCATGACCTGGATGAGGCCCACCCCCTTACGAGTGTAAGAAGGTAAGGGTCGAAACACTGGCTAGAAAAGGGGGTCCTTCTCTGAAGACCAGCTCTCCCTAGAGTTTATTTCTACAGCACGAGTTCTCACACAACACTGGTCCCTTGCCCTGAAAAGAAGAGTTATCTGACTATTGAATATTCTCACCAACTTCTTTGTTTTGTTGATTTAAATCTGAAAATCTTTGTACTGCCTTCATTTTGTTTAGACATGGTATGCTCAAAAGCCTTGTTCTTGTAAAAGAGAACAGGACCTTACAAAACACTGTTGTAGATATTTCCTGCCTTCATTTTATCGGATTAATAAATAATTGAGCCTTTCTTGTAGACAGACAACAAAAACTTACAAACTGCACTGTCATGCAGAATTCATGCTTGCTCTTCGGGGACTATAATGACCTGTTCTTGTAAAAAGAGAACAGAAATTTACAATCACTGTTGTATAACTTCATGCTCACCTCCTAACATTTATTTATTTATCCATCTGTTTATTTTATCATTTTCATGACCTTTCCTCATAAAGAGAGAACAGAAATTTACAATCACTGTTCTACAGATTTCATGCTCGCCTTTTAAAATTTATGTATCTATTTTTTTTTTTTTTTTTTTTTTTCATGACCTGTTCTTGTAAACTAAGAACAAAAATTTACAAAGACTGTTGTACAGATTTCCTTCTGATGACCTGTTCTTGTAAAGAGAGAACAGAAACTTACAAACACTGTTGTACAACTTCATTCTCACCTTTCAAAATTTATTTATCTACCTTTTTTCATTTTGATGACCTGTTCTTGTAAAGAGAGAACAGAAATTTACAAACACTGTTGTACAGATTTCATGCTCGCCTTTAAAAAAAAAAAATACAATGACCTGTCCTTGTAAAAAGAGAACAGGAATGTTACAAACACTGTTGTAGAAATTCCCTGCCCGATGTTCTTAAAAAGAGGATGAGAAATTTACAACCACTGTTGTACAACTTCCTGCTCAGTTTGATTTTTTCGTGGCCTTTTCTCATATACAAAGAACAGACACTTATCAACACTGTTGTACAGATCTCCTGTGCGCATCTCATTGAGTTTTGATGCCCTATTAATAGTATTATCATTGTTAAACAACAACAAAACCTGCAACCCCCCCCCCCCAACCCCCCCAAAAAAAATTCCCGACCAAACAAACAAAATAACAATAACAAAACTCAGAAACTTACAAATACTGTTACACAGACCTCTCTATTACTTCAGACCTGTTTCTGAAAAAGACCAAACCCGGCAGAGCCAAGCACATTTTGCACAGTCATCAGTGACAGGTCATGGAGGTTAATTATTCAATAACAGAGGTAACCAATGAGGGTTTAGGACAAGTGCCACTTGGGAGACGAGTACTTGTAAACAAGAAATTGTACTCAAGTCCTTTAAACAAGAAAATGTACTGGAGTCATTGTCAACAAGAAAATGTGCTGAAGTCCTTGTAAACAATGTACTCGTCCTTGTAAACAATGTACTCGTCCTTGTAAACAAGAAAACATGCTCAAGTCCTCGTAAACAAGAAAACATACAGAGTCCTTGTAAACAAGAAAATGCACTCGAATCCTTGTGAACAAGAAAATGTACTATGTTTTTGTAAACAAGCACTCCGAGTCCTTGTAAACAAGAAAATGTGCTGGGCTGTCAACAGACAGCCGGTGGGTGGAAGTTACTCTCGCCCCTGTTCAGATTCCTAATTAATCTCAACATCACTGAATGGCACACAGAGCAACAACAATTAAAGCAGGTAATCATACGCACGATTCACAAAACAAGCGAAATCTGCAACACTGAGAATCCATGGAGTTATGTGAATGTATCTAAAAAGCTAAAAAAAATATATATATACTCACACCTATTTGAAAGTAATCTTTTCATAATGCACACACACTGTGAGCCATGTGCAGAACTCATGGGGTTTTTTTTCTTCTTTTTTTTCCCCCCCCCTTCTGAATAACATCACCTTCCCATCCCCAAAGCACACAAAAAAAACAAGCTTCACATGTACACGTGAAGCTGGACATTACAACGTAATAACTCAGAATTAAATACAAAAACTCAACTTCAAATACTTCACTCAACACTGAATGCAGCTTGCTTCACATAGATACAGTTCTGAGCACACAAAAGGCAAACCGCAAGCCCATCAATCTTCCTATGTTATATCCTACTTCTGCATTTTGGAAGCAATGCTACTACCTTGCATCTGCCTTTATGCCAAGTAAAGTTTATTACTCCATGACTTTTATCATATATCATACGTACTCCTGGATTTGGCCAACTTTTACTAAACATTCTGCTCTCAACTTATTTATTTTACAAATATCTTTTAGTGTACATTTCTTTTTTTTTTTTTTTTCTCTCTCCTCTCTATTTCTCTCTTTTTTGTTGTTGTTAAATTGGATTCACATGTGTGGTGGGTGGATGATGGGGATTCTAGGATGCAGGAGCAAAGATTACAATCAAAATCACAAAAATTGCATCAAAATGGAAGGAGCCATTAAAGCAAAGGTCATGACACATGAAAATAAAAGTCGAAGGGCCGGTGGGGGTATGGGAAACAGTGTCAACATGCCTCTGTTATTCCTACCAATTTTAAGTTGTAAAAACTGTCATGGAAGGATCTATAATAAAAAAAAACAACAAAAAAAAACCCCACTATTACACCATAAAACTGTCACAAAAATAAAATCTATGACAGCTCAAGTCTCCTTACAATTCCACTAAGACTGTAGTCCTTCAATGGCTTCATTTAATTTATAAATTACAGCATACACTCTCTCTTAAGAAACTAAAACTACACACACACACACACACACATCCAGCACTGCAATGAAGAAAATCACAATCAACTGTAGTCCAAATATAGAAAAATAACCAAACTTAAATAGGATAAACACCTTCCTGGATGGAATGCTACAGAAACAGAGGCAAACATGCACCGAATTCACAGTCATCATTTTATCATTCCTGTGATTCCGCATACATATATATGCATCAAATACATGCACATATCATAAGCTTTTCCTATGTATGTGATCTTTTGCCACTGCACATCATAATACTATGCTGAAAGGAGGGAAACAAACAACCCCAAAACAAACAAATACAGACCGCTTTCATCTTTTGTAAAGTCCTGTATCACATGATAGGCATCCATCATGGTACCTCTGCGATCTTGACTGGTCACAGGATGAGTGAGACTGAGAGAGAATAACATCTGTCACGTTTTAACAAAAACGTAAAGAGTAAATGTACAACCATGTCTTTTGTGTGCATCAGCTTTCTTGAAAACAAACAAAGTTCTGTTTATAAAAGTAGTGAAGCGAAGAAGACATGAAGCTGTACAACGCCATCTTCCGTAAGTCATGCTAAATGCACTTAACAAAGAAGTAAAAACAGGAGACATAATACAACTTTAACTGTTGGCTGTGCTATAAAAAACATCCTTTTGGGAGGATAGAATTACAGGATAAACAAAACAATAACTGAATAAGTAAAAAATAAATAAAGTCATAAGAAGAATGTAAAGACTTGCACTAGGGACAGAGCTGAACATAGCACTGACCTCCCACCTTTTTTTCTCTCTTAAACAACAAAAAACCCTTTGATTCAAACCGAACCAAAATGTTTCCGTTTCAACTCTATTTGATAGCTTCTGTTCACAAAGGCACCAGAATTACACTGAATATATTTTTTTTAAATGCATCACATGGCCCCAACACTTTGTAACCTTGATCAATTCTTCCCAGTGTGTCTCACGCACATCTTCACAGGCCCTTCAACCGATCTGGCCCATCTGTTTAAATTAAGACAGAAACACAAGCTTGACAGCCTGGCAACTTGATACGTGTGATTAGCCTCCGAGCGGACATTCCCTTGTAGCTAGCAAGGCTGAGGAAAGACAGGATATTTATTTATGCCTAAAGATGACTGCACTATAACTATAAGCCTTCACAGTAACCATATATAAGCTGACAGTAAATTGAGTAAGGGTGTGCCTTGGATATTCATATAAGTCTAAGAACAACTGCAGTACGACTGTGAACCATTACAGAACCATAACTATTGACAGCAGGGGCATGCGTTTAAACCCATTTTGCTCTCCTTACTGGAAAGGGTGTATGGCATGGTATGGTAAGGTATATATACTTGTCATGGCAGATTTTCCCTGGGTGTGTCCTACAGTTCATCTCTACTCTCCAAGCATGTCCCGAACATGTTGTGCCGCGCTGAGTGTTGGAGGTGAGCCTTCAGGGTATCCACCCCACACAGTCCTTTCGCCGCCCCTCCCACACACGACAACAAACCGTCAGTCACCACCTCCCCATCCACCAACACCCGCCAGAACCGAGCGGGCCCCTGGGAGTGGGCTTTGCGGAACTGCTCAATCACCAGACGTGTGGATGGGTTGATGGGCTTCTGCAGGCGGTGACCCAGCGTGGAGAGCAGCTTGAGGAAGAAGAAGTCATCAGCCACGTCCACTTTCAACACTTTGTCAGCCGGTGTGCCAGTCTGGGAGAACCAGGAGAAGAGAGCATCCATGTGACGAGCCGTGTCAACCGCTGCGTACGACTGGAACACAGAACTGGACGAGAGATAAGAGTTGTGCTGAGATATCGCCTCCCACAGATGTCCGACATCACCCTCAGCGAGGTTCAAACACCGACCTTCACCACACAGATCCCAGTCTATATCGCACGCCCGGTGATGCAGACTTGTCACCACGTCTTTGGCGGCAGTGGATCTCCCCACTCCCAGACTGCGGTACAGTGGCTGCGGGCCCTGCCCCGTGAAATCCTCGTCCTTGAAGATGCCCTTCTCCTGGGCGTAGGCCCACTCCATGAAGGGCTCGATCTGGGCGATGGCGGGGCAGGGCTGGTGAGTGCTGACCCCCCTCACTGCGTGTCTCTCCAGCTTCCGCACCTCCATTCTGCAGAACTGCTTCTCCCCCAGCAGGCCGTGCAGCAAGGCAGACACGCTCTGGAATGACGGCAACTCCGGCACACTACCCGCCACCACAGGGTCACGACCCCGGTCCTGTAACCACGGCAATGCTTCCTGGTACCTGCGGCTCAAAAATTCTCCTAGTCCGATCATGCGGGACAGAACCGATGCCGACACGTCCTCTACGCGGCACCCTTCCTCCCCAGAGAGCATTTCAAACACCCCCATCATCCCCGACTTGGACCGGCGGAGCTGTTTGTAGTCGCGGACCAGCTCAGGGTAGGACCTGACCTTGTGCGAGGTGGAAGATGCGCTGACCTGATGGAAGGAGCGACAGGGGGAGGGGGGCAGGCCGGGCAGGGGGAGGTGGTGTGAGGAACTGGAGGCCGACACCACCAGTACGTACACCCTGTCCACCACCACTCCCTGGGGGGTCAGGCCTGCAACACACACAGCAGCAGCACGTCATTCATTTGTTACTGGTAGTGGTACTCATATAGCCTTCCATGCAGCGAAAAGAGAAACACACGGAAAAGAAGGAAGACAGATGAAATGAAGCTAGGTGAAGTGGTAACCGACTTTGCTCCACACTGATTATGTGTTTCGGTAAGTGGCCAGTATATATATCAAAGCGGCGTATACATTACTTTTTGTGTGTGTTTTTTTTTTAATTAAAAAGGAGGGGGAGCGGCTTATATAATGAAGCAGCTTCAATCTTATTCTTATTGATTCATTTTGTGTAAGCACAGTTGCTCATGTATGAAATTGTGTGTGTGTGTGTGTGTGTGTGTGTGTGTGTGTGTGTATGTGTGTGTGTGTGTGTGTGTGTATGTGTGTGTGTGT
>JAVDPJ010251816.1:0-11495 GCA_034780015.1 Urosalpinx cinerea
AATAAGCATGTACAACAGCTTTTTTTCATCCAGCCCTCAGGCAAATAGTAAACACGTAATTTCAAAAGAAAATGAGAGAGAAAGAGAGAGAGAGAGAGAGAGAGAGAGAGAGAGAGAGAGGGAGAGAGAGAGAGAGAGAGAGAGAGAGAGAGAGAGAGAGAGAGAGAGAGAGAGAGAGAGAGAGAGAGACCAGGGCACTTACTGTATGGGCAGAAACAAGGCTTGGGGGTGATCTTTGTGGGGTCAGAAAGGTTTTTGGGGGTTGTTGGGTGAAAATGATTAAATTCAGTGTGAGAGAAACTGCTTCTTCTGACATGGGTATATATTGCAATGTTCAGCCCTGCATTGTCGTCTGCCCAGTGTGTGTTGCACTGGCGACAATTTGGACTTGCAACAATTTAGGGGGCTCAATTCTGCATCCTTATGCCATACTCAGCCAGCCAACTCAACCAAAGGCTGTCAATGACAGCAAGAATTTCAGCAACCTACTTCCCCCAAAAAAATAAAAGAAAGAAAAAAAGAGAGAACAAAAATCCCCAAAACACTCTGAATGAAGAATCCCCCTGTGAGGCAAGGTGTATTGATCGAGTCATTTCAAGAAGGAAGTGTAGGACTTGAGAGTCATATCTCCTGACGCCCCTGTATGAGATAGGAAGTTGAAATCTAGTCTCCTGAGAGTCTCAAGGCTGACCTTAGTTCCCTTTTCTTCCAGAGGCGAAAGTAATGGCGCTTGTCTCCCTAGTCATATTCAAACGTCCGGTAAACAGTAATAACGTTCTTTATACTTGTGACAAGCACTGTGACACACACAAGACACGCACAGACACATACACAGACACAGCCACAGACACAGACACACGCACAGACACAGACACAGACACACACAGACACACACAGACACAGACACAACACACACACACACACACACACACACACACGCACACACACACACACACACACACACACACACACACACTCACTCACACCTCCACACACTTTGTGAACTCTATCAGTTTATTTGGATAAATGTCTACAGCTTTTACGTTTTGAGATTCATCCCCACCACAAAAGCTTTTTCTTCTTCTTCTTTTGCTGTGTTTTCTACTGTTCAATTGACAACCAGTAACTTAAAGTACTGTGTGCATGTTTACAGGCTGTGTACGGTATCTGGTAGCAAAAGTAAAATCACAAACAATGCAGAATTTATTCCTTTCACGCTCTCCAATGATAACAGAAAACGTTTTTTGTATATGGTCGGGCGCGGTGGGTGGCCGAGTGGTTAAAGTCCTAACATTTGATCCAAGGGATCAGGTCGCGAAGCTCACACGCTCAACCCGGAATGGGGAATAGCATTCTTTCAAATAACAGCAAACCACCATTCTCGTCCATAAAGATTCTTCACTTTTCTAAACATAGTGTATGAGATGTTATTCTGTGCAATGTTTCAGCTGAGCCTAAATAACGAGAAATCCACAAAAAAACATCAGAGCAGAGCCGACAGCCAATCTGCGTGCTAAGCGTTTGAATTCAACTGGCCTACCAAAACACTTGCTTCCGCTTATATACCCTAGCTGTGTCTTTAATCAAAATACCCCAATACTAAAATCACGAAAAGAACCTAACAGTATTATATTACACTCTCTGAACCACTCAATGTCTAGAATTCAAATTCACCAGCTCACAGATCTAAATGAATTGTGACAATGTGTGAATATTGATGAGGCAATAAAAAATGTGCTGGGTTTCTTAGGGTAATCCTGTATAATGCAGCATTCTGCACACATGGGCATATGACGTAAAGCTCTTAATGCTAGAGAATGGAGATGAACACAACTCTTCGTCACCTTAGACATCTTGTACGAACTGGGAAAACAGGATTAATTATGACCATAGCTTATTGTACTCTCTTTATCTCATCTGTCATCATAGGATAGAATGACATTCACAAAAACATACAGTGACACCCACCCACACGCACTCACAGTCATACACACCCAACATTTCTGAAGATGTTTACCACAGATCAATTTACCGGGAAATTATTTCTTAAGATCTTGCTAGTATCGTGCATTCTTTAATGACTAGTGTTTGTTTTCATGTGGTGTGCAACTGCAAGAAGTGGAGGGGAATCGGACACACAATAAGCAAAAGTTTGGTTTTAACAACTCCACAATAAACAGTCTCTTTACATCTTACTGACAGACTGAGACATGTTGCTCATCTACATCTCTAAATGTACAATAAAGCCACAATATTGTACACTGAAATGGAAAAGGACACATATATATATATATATACATATATATATATCGAGCAAGCAGGGTTAATAAGTACTGTTTTGATAGTTAAGTGACGTTACAGGACGGTTAAGGAGGACATGTACTATGTAGGCTTTGATTAAAAAATCACTTACCCCAAGCATTCAGTGTGATACAACTGACATTTTGCACACGCCCCTCACGCACACCAAGACTAACAAAAGGCAATGCCTTACAGGACTCCCTTTGGAATGTGACGAAATTATACACTGTGTCATTGTTCTCTAATGTCAATAACTCACAAAGTGAGTCAAAAAGAATATTTGTGAGCAAAGGGGGGAGGGGGTGTTCATTTGTGTGTGTTGCTCTTTGATAGGCAAACAGATAGGCAATGCAGACATCATTTAAAATTTATCTTTTTAAGATAATAAAGTAGTCTTGAGTCTTTGAAAAAAAGAAAAAAAGGTGGCACCCTATGGCGACATGCTCTCCCTGGGGAGAGCAGTCCAATTTCATGCCGAGAAGTCTGCCATGACTAAATTTATAAACCATACCATTATCATCATCAAGGCTAAACATAACACAAATTCAAGCAAACAACCCCAGTATCTGGGCTTGCTTCATTTTTCACCAGGGGATAGGGGAAAAAAAACAACACTTGAACATCATGGTCCTTTTTCTTCATTGCACTAATGCAGGCTTTTGATTCTCGAGAGCCCCCCCCAAATTTACAACAAAACTACCTACTACTGTAGGGACAAAATTTTGCATTCATAACCTTTTCTTTATCCCACCCAAACATGACAAATAATATATAGGTATATACTTCATTTTGGGGGGCAGATCTTCTCTTAATAGTACTAATAATCAACACGACGTGTCAAAAAAGCACACACAACAAACAGCCTTGGTGCAGGCATTAGTGCAGCAGCTGTGAGGTCATTGGTTCAAACCCCAATAAAGGCTTGTTTACTCTGGGATTTTTCATAATCAAACTGGCTCCCTACCCTGAGTTGAATGTCAGCACACTTTAGTTTATGGGAAGAGGGGCCACAGAGTCAAGTATGATTCACTTTATATTATTCACTACATTTTTTTTTTTTTTTTATTAGTTACCCAAATTACCTGACCAACACTACACTGTAGTGTATCAAAGTCAGTAACTCCTGGTTGATGCCATGATGTAATATCGATATGAAGGGAAGCATTGAGAGTAGCCCTGTCACACAGTCTCAAACCTAGAAACATCTAGCATCATCAGTATCATAATTTCTATCAATCATCATGTAATAGCAGAAAAAAAAGACTCAATTCTACACCCTTCTATGCCTTGGTCACAAGGTGACCTCGATTTTGGTTTCTACTCCACTCAAACTGAGTCAAAAACTTGTGAGAATACTTTTTCCCTTGGTTGCAAGCAGATGGCGGAGTGCTTAGCAGCTTTATTCAACTTTAGCTAGAGGGGCTTAATGTTAAAAGTTTTCAAGGCCTGCACATTTATAGGAGGGCTGTTGAAGAGATGCAGGACTAGCAGTGAATGTGTAACCACTTTGGATACAGCATCTCAGTCTGGCTCATACGGTATTACTCTACTGCCATCATTATAGGGCATAAGTAGGTCCTATCCTGGACTGGATCAGAACATACACCACTTTACATTACCAAAGTAACCCAGCACTATGCAGGGCCTCTTCCAGTTGGGGGCCTGATAATTTGGGAAGCCCCTTTTGTGCTGCTGGCTCTGAATAGGCTACAGACAATCCTCAATCTGGCTGTGTGTAGCAAGATTGCTGTGATCAGCGAGGAAGGAGTAGCAGAGGATGTTGCAGGAGATGAGGCAGCTCCACCCCCACCCGCACTCCAACAAAGGGAGAAAAAAAAAAACCTCCAACAAATGGAACAAACAAATAGCAGAAAAAAAGCTCATGGGCAATTTACACATTCCACATTCACACAAAAAAATTATAACAGTAAAAGCAACCAATTACAATTACAAGGTCCCAACAGAATTTTTTTTAGTTGATGGAATCAATAAGTGAGATTGTAAATAAGCAGGAAGAAAAATGACAAAAGGAAAAGAAAGAAAAAAAGAAGACACACACAAAAATAGCGACAGACAGTGGAAATTTCTAGTTGCACAGATTTTCTAAAAAGCCCATAGTCAAAAGAGCCTGATCCCAGAGTATTCACATGTAGAGCTGTAACCTGTACTATGCTACAGAAAGAGGTAGTTGCCCTTTTCACAACAAACTACATTTACTCCTGGATTAGAAGGACTGATCAAATGCCTTTGCATATCATCTTTTAGTTCCAGTTATGTGTCAGCATCAGAGCATGTGTGCTTTTTGCACTATATATGCTTGTGTTACAAGTGAACATGAAACTGATAGCATAAGTTTGTGCATTCACAAGGGCATGTTAATGTATTTGTGCAATCTAAATTTAAACAATAGTGTCAGAAACTGGCCTGAAACTGGAAGAAAATGAACAAACGCCACAGATCAAATGCATCACTTTGAAATACTCATTATGATGTTGATGCATTCTGCTGAACATGCAATATAAAAAAAAAAAGTATAAATAAATATGTGAAAAGAAAAAGTGAGATTCGAGCATACATTACATCTCATTCCAATGCACTGTATTCTCAAAATGCACCAAACATGGCAAAAACATACAATTCATTTCAGTGGATGATTCTGGTATAACAATACACAATAATACCAACATATTTTTTAAGTATGACATGCCATGTATCAAATCCCACATTATTAAAAACAAATATTTACACAATACTAAGAATGTACATGCACAATTTAGAGCTGTAGAAGCTGCCTGTCTAGTCTCCCTCTCAGTCTCTGTGTATCTTTCAACATGCAGACACCACAATGAACAGCTTACAGTTGTAAGCTTAAAGTAGTTAAAGTCAGTCCACATGCTACAACTTATAAAGTTATAGCGTTCTTTCAAATTACCAGTAATGCAGTATACAAATAATGCTGTCAGCGCAAATGCAGAATTTTTTCAGTATTAGTATTACTTAACAACATTTGACAGTTAAAAGAGGATAACTTGATAATTCTGGTAATATTTAAACAGCTTGTAGCTGTACCGTCAGTTCACAAGCAATAGATGAAGTACATTTTCTGAGAGGTCAATTAAATTTACTGTTTGTTACCAGCTACCTTGGTACACTGGTTAGCATGTATGTTGGATTCTTGGTTGGAAAGTTGTGGGTTCAAATCCCATCTGAGGCAAGATTCCAATTGTTTTCTGACTCCGGCCGACTCCTTCTCAGAGTGACTTTGCAATGGGCTCATGTGAAGACAGGGACCACACAGTCAAGCTCCATCCACTTTACAGATCTGATTTTTACTAGAGTCAGAGTGTTGATTAAATTACCTGACCAAGCCTGCAGGTGTTTATACTCTGTATCTCTCAGGCCTGGTTGACACCAGGATATATTGTGATTGGAAATGTAGAGTACAACCCTGTCCTGTAGTCTCTAGTCTATGTCAAATTATGGTAAGTAGATGGTAAAGGCTCCCCACATTACCACCACCTTTTGTGTGTATCTGATGACTTTTCTTGTTTTTATTTGTTGCGTGTTGCACATGCAACCTAGAGGTTTTTTCTTTCTGTTGACCCTCTGGAATTAAAACATGACCCTAAAAAATTCCAGAGGATCATTATGACCATCAAGAATTTTAGACCCATTGGAAATACTGACAAAGTGATAATGCCGAACAGAGCCAAAAAAATTACGTTCCAGACTTCTAGTTCTATTGAATGTGAACTAATCGTTTAACTAGAGGAAAAATTAAGACTCTATCAGAGAAAATACTTTTTTTTAAAGGATACTATATCTTTACGGTAGTACTATTTAAATTCAAATCTAATCTGTCTAATCAAGGACATGATTTTCTGGGTGTTTTTTTTTTTAAAATGGCCCATGTAATAAAATGAAAAAAACATAACTTTTTATCTAAAACCTGCAAACTACCAGTAAAAATATAAAACCAGCTGTCATACAATGATACATTTTACTGCCATGACACTAAACATAGAAGAGACAAAACAAGATGGGAAAAAAACCTGACAGTAACCAGAACACTTCCTGGAGTTTTCCTACTGTAATTTTGAATAAAGAAAAGATAAAGTCATGTAGAAACTATGATGGTTTTCACCACAAAGACTCCGCAGTGAAGTGAACAGCTAGTGAAAGTGATCATAATAATTCAAGTGTAGACTGCCCGAACCAAGTATAAGATGCAAAGGGTGACTACCAGAACCAAATGTAACAAGGAATAAAGAAGACTATTATCGTTAGACCTTATACTGTAACTGACGGACTACATGCCGCTTTGTTATGTAACTCACAAACCCTACTTTTTAGAATTTTTTGGTTAAAAATTACTGCTTAAGCCAACTTTACTGCATTAGCCATTCTCTGAAACATGCTATCAATGTGCTGCTAAGTTGGTTTTATTCAATTTTCAGTTCATCTGTTTTCCGTCTTTTCCCCTTTTTGTTGCATGGATGGATAATTTTAAGCTTCTCTCTGAATAAATTGGCATTTGTCATGATTTCTAGTCTAAAACTTCCACTAAAAATGTAAAATATATATCAAATTGTAATCAATACAACTTTTTACAAGTGACTAAGATAATGTTTGCCATCTTGGAATAAAGTCACATGACTGGAGGACCCAATCAGCTGTTTTTTAACACTGAGGAATCAGTGACTTTGATGCTGGTTTATTCATTCAGTAAATAGATTGTCCAATAAAAAATAAAATAAAATAAAAACGGCACTTTTTCCCCGAGGGTTACAATCAAGAATCGAAGATGTCTTCATGTCACTTTCAGCGGCGCTTAGCCTTAGGCTGCAGTATAGGAAAAGCTGCAGGGGTCAATTTCAAGTAAAAAAAAATCCTGTGGCTAGTAATCCGTTAATTATGGTAATGGGTTCTGACACTCAATCCTCAAATTATATTCTGCCTGAAAGTGAAACTACCTTTGCGCATTACAACAGCATGTCCTCCACAATAAAGCTGTCTGCCCCCTGCTGGTCTGCAGAGAGGGCATCAATGTTCCCCTCAAACTGACTGGACACCATGTCATGGTCACTGGTCAAGTTGATCCCAGCCTGCATCATTTCCTGAGTGGCTGTAACAGACACTGACTGAGGATCTGTAAATGCTGTGGCAAAGTCAGGCTGGGTTTCTGCTGTCGACAACACGGGACAGTTCACAGAGGTTGAAAGAACAGAAGACTGAACTGCTGGCAAAGCAGAAGTGTCCACAGCAGCTGCTAACATAGTAGAGTCAATGGAGTTCAACAGTGTGGAAGACCCCACAGCAAGGGGCAGGGCAGGAGAGGCCACAGCACTCAACGCCCCAGTGGGGACAGCAGACACAAACGTCTGTCCATCCGACATGACTGCCTGACTGCTACTGACTACCGCACTTTGCGCTGAAGCTGCCTCCTGACAGGTCTCTACCACAATGTAATTGGGCACTGTGGAAGCCCCCCCACTTACTTGTGAGGTCGTTGCTTGTCCAAAACTTTGAGCACTGCTTTCTGAACATGGGTCTGTGAACTGGGAAGGCTCCGTCTTTATGATTAGCTGGCCATTGCCACTAGCTGCACACAGGTTCAACAGCTGCATAAGGTCCAAGGAGTGAGTAAAAGTGGCCACTGAGCCTTCCTGTCCCTGAATACCAGACACTGAGCTCTGCGGTAGAGTCACTGTGACCGTCTGAGTTCCTTCGCCAGATACCTGTTGAGTCTGAGGCCCTAACAAGGCTGGGGGTAAACACAGTGTCACCTGGGGAACTGCACTGGTTGGTAAAGGAGTGGGTACAGGGGCCTGTGTGAAGCACAGAGGGGATGGTGCCAACATATGAGGAGGGGCAGCAGAGGATTGTACTCCGTCACTAGACTGCAACCCACCTGTGGCCTGAACTACAGGGCTGCTGATGGATGACATGGACACAGAAGACACACTGCTGACTCTGTCAGAACATCCCTCAGACACTTCAGTCTCCATGGTTTCTGGCTTCACAAGACCTTGGGATGAGTTGTCCTGCACAGCCATAGCTGTTCTGTTATCAGCTACAACTGGTGGCACCTCCTGTAGAGATACCGCTTCCTGTCCAGGGACAAGCATGTGGTGATTCTGCGTGTCTTGCTCTGAGGGGTCCACGGAACTCTCTTCACCTGCTCCTGCAGCAGGGCATGCAGACTCATCCACTGTTTCTTGCTTCATAACTGCTGCTTGCACTGCTGCAATGGATTCGTTCACACTCACCTCTGCTTTAATCTGGCCGCTGTATGAGGAAGGGATCAGTGGTTGGATGGGAATGGTACGGGGAGAAGTGGTGGTGGTGGTGATGGTAGGGATGGTGGGGGGGAGGGTGGACACAGCCATAGCAGGTCCCGTCAGGCGCAGGAGATGTTTCAGCATGCTGGTCCCCTCTGGCTGAGTCACCGGGGTGGGCACTGCAGGCACTTTGGAGAGTTTTTCCACTTTCTCTGATGATGCAGCAGCTTTTCCTTTCTTCCTGCTTGGGCCGCTCTGTTCCACAGCGACTTGAGGAGGCCTTTGATCCGCAGGTTTCAAAATGGGTTTTTTTACCTCAGCCTTGGGGCTGGCCAGAACCTGACCTGGTACCAAAGTCATAGGCATCGTGGAAGCTGGAAGACCCGGCACGGTAGACAGACCCAAGAACTTCTGCAACATCTCCAGTGACACCTGAGTGGGCAAAGCAGTAGGGGCACCAGCAGCCGGTACTGATGCCAGAACAGGAATGGGTGTAAAAGTGGTTCTGGTACCAACCACTGGATGAGCAGCCAGAACGATGGGCGTGGCCACACTGGGAACAATGAGCTGAGAGGTGGTCACTGGTTTGGAGCGGGGGGTGGTGGGCTTCTGTGATGGCGGTGCAGAGACCACTTTGGTGCGCGCTGCGCGCTTGGGGATGGCCCGGGAAGGCGTACTGGTCGGGGCTGTTGGAGGAGCACACGTTAAAGTATCCATCTTTTCAATCTGAGTGGCAGCTTCCCACAAGGCCTCCAACCCCTGAGACTGAACAGGACTCGAAGTCCTGCTGTCTGTTCTCTCCGTTTTGTTCTTCTTGGCTCCAGAACCTGCCGTCTTCTTGTCCTTTTTGGTTTTCTTGCTGGCCAGACTGCTCGCCTGGCCCCCTTTAGCTTTCTTGCTCCCCGCAGCATTCTTGCGCCCAGACAACAAGGCTTTTAGGCTGACTTTGGCAGATGAGGAGGACTCCCCAGACTTTTCAGTCCCCTTCTTCACCTTTTTTGTTGTTTTCCCATCCTTCTTCAAACTGATGTTCTTTTGACCCACTTTGCCTTTGGCTTTTTTAACAGAACTCCCACCAGAAGGAGTTTTCTTTTTGTTCCCCTTTCCCTTTTTCTGTGGAGACGCAGACTTGGACGATGACGCAGCCTTCTTGTTGCCGGATGCCTGAAGGGCGCTCTGTTGAGGTGTCAATCTGAACTCAATCGCATGGGTGTCCTTGGATTTGATCAAGACATAGCCACTGCTGTTCCTTGACACATCAGAGCTCATCTGGTCTCCTGATAACAGACAGACACAATCATTGTGTTTTGTTATAGCAGTCTAGACTATGCATGAATCAAAGTTAGGATTCATACTGATTTTCATGGCGTGAATGATGACTAACTAGTAATAATATACTACTAAACAGCCATCTAAGCTGACCGTTCGCTCAGAGGCCCCGAGTATAAACATCCTCACTCACATTCAAGTGCCCATGAGCTCTTTACCCCGAGTTGAAAATGCTATGGGCTCAATGAGAAGACTGGGGCCATAAAATTGAATATCATCAAATTTACGTTTGGACATAATAATGGAAGTGTTGCTCAAACTACCTGACAAAAATACATGTGTCTGTATCTTGTGTTCCTGGTTTTGACACAGAAATATATTTTGATGGGTGATGGCCAAGTGGATAAGGCATCAGGCTTCTAACCCTGAAATCGTGAGTTTGAATCCTGGCAGCGCCTGGTGAAATAAATGTGGGGATTTTTACAGTCTCCCAGGTTAACTTGTGTGCACACCTGCTAGCGGCATGTTTCCCTTCGAGTGTACACACATGCAGAAGATCAATGTACGCACGTTAAAGATCCGTTAACCATGTTAGCGTTCGGTGGGTTGCGAAAACATGAAAATACCCAGCATGCACCCGAGGCTTCACACAGCACATTGGGTTACGCAGTCAAGCATCTGGTCAAGCATCTGCTTCACTGATGTGGATAATCTGATGTGTGATAATCTAAACGCTGCGACACTTCCTTGGGAAATTCTGAAAATCTGAAAAAATCTGAAAGGAAGCGCAGCTTACAACCTTGTTAAATGGGTTAAATATAGCTAGATTTTCACCAGCATCATCATAACCCTCCAAATAAACCACAAAGAAAACTATCTCAGATTCAGCCGCCTTCATATCTCAAGGAAACTTCAGTGAGTTTCAAGTTCTCTTCCACTTTCAAACCTGTGGAAAATCTAGGTGCAAATTCATCAAGGAATGTCACTGAACATGGACATGGTGATAATTACCACTCTATATGGATGCGTCTCACTAAATCTGGCTCTACATCTAAGCTCTTATTGTTGATTACACAGAATATAACAGATGGTGTCCTGCGTATAAAGGATAAAAAAGGCACCACTGACCACCACAGAAGTGACCTAGCAGCAGTGCAGGGCCTCTTGTGGGCTTGTGACCTCATGGCAGCCTAAAAACTGATAGCTCTATGTGGACTGTTAGCTCTGAATATGGTAAAAAGCTTGTATGTGTGGCTGAGTGGGGCAAAGTAGTAATGATGGTTGTGGCAGCACTTACACTACAAAACATAGGCTGGAAAAAAGTAATAGTGTTGTAGTGTAACTGTGATAGCAGCAGTATAGTATTATTACTATAATAGCAATGACAGCACCAACATTCATACCAATAACAGCAACAGCTTCATTAGCAACATAAAGTATGAAACCACTTTTTTTTTTCAAACTGGCAATGTCTGATGAAAGTTTTACCTTAGTAATATAAAACATGTACATGTCTGAACAGGTTTTAACTAGACTAACCTAACATAGGTGAGCATGCACACACACACAGATTTCAGATTTTCCCAAGGAGGTATCACAGCGTTCGGAATATTCCATATACGCTCAACCACACCTGCTAAGCAG
>JAVDPJ010252927.1:0-11484 GCA_034780015.1 Urosalpinx cinerea
AGATCCCGTAATCCATGTCAGCGTTCGGTGGGTTGTGGAAACATGAACATACCCAGCATGCATTAATGTCCCCATATAGGGCCGGATGAAAAAAAGCATATATTTGCTTACTCTGTCATCCTTGTAAAACAAAATAAAATAAAATAAATAATTAAATAAATACCCACACAAATAGGGGAACAATATTATGTGTATGCAAGGGTCATACAAATGATACATTGGTTTGGGCGACTGTGAATCCAACAATGAGCATTATCCAAATTCTTTGTTCAAGTCTTGTACAAAGAATTAGGACAACACTCGACATATCAAGCGCATTTATTTCACAGATTTTCCTCATCTCCTCTGTCAGAATGTTAAAATAAATGCTTACTATCATTGCTTTGCAATGAAAATGTGGCATAAAATTCGTTTTCTCCATTCTCCAAAGTAGGTAGGGTCATAAGGAATACAGAAATGGGTTACGGTATACAGGGAAAAAAAGGGAGCTGAACAGATCAATTGCTGACCTCACATATCCAGTTTGATTCACAGTCGCCCCAACCAACAAATATTATTTACTCATCTACACCCTCTGAATGTGGTATTTGATATTTGCTATTATGGGGCTGTGGTGGGTACATATTTGCTGGTATTTGTTATGTACTGTCATGGCAGATTTTCTCTGCGTTAAATTTTGGCTGCTCTTGGAAAGAGTGCATTGCCACAGTGTAGCATCACCCTTTTCTTCTTCCATCTGCATTGTGCATTTCTTTGCCTATTAGGGGGATAGCACGTCACTAGTGATCCTAAGGTCGTGGGTTCAATCTGCTATCAAGCCGTTCAGAGGTTCTGTACTGGGGGATTTTCTCCCCAGAGTAACAGTGATTCTGACTCCATTCAATCCACTCAGTCTGTGATGGAGTCAGAATGAGCGGCATGGGAGCAACAGCCCTGGTAAGTCAAAGATGAGGCAACAAAAAACAAAACAAACAGACAAAATCCAAACAAAAGGAAAACAAACAAGACAAACAAACAAAAAACCCACCTAGGATATGTCCCTGTCATGGTTTAGACTTAAGTAGTTTTCCCCATGGAATAAGAAAAAAGCATAATAATAATATTCATCTTAACATTATCCCAACTATCTCTGAAAATTAACTTGTTAAAAACCAGCCAGCAGCCAAATCCCACTTCCAGGTATCCAAAAATACTGACAAGAAAAAATTTCCAAAAATTATTTTTGATTTAACATATATGCAGACCTGTCTACCCTACTAAAAACAGAAACAAACATATTCAGTATTCTAGAGAGCAAAAATCAGCAATTTGAAGCCTAAAGCCAGACTTTTAACATTCACAAGCACAGTTCACAGTAAAACTAAAATTTCAGCTTTTTTGCTTTTCTAAAAAAAAAAATATCAGTATTCACCTCATACACTCTTGAATACTTGTTTTTCTGTAAGATCCGTTTCACTTAAAAAAAATATATATATAATTCATAAACTATATTTTCATGAATGGTTTTAAAACTATGTCAATTTAATGAAGAACATTCTTACCTTGTGCAAGTCTACGAAGTAAATTACTGTCAACAATTCTCACCATGTGCAATTTTATTGTCAGGAGGAGGGTTAGCAGAAGTCCAGCCAAAGTTAGTTTCACAGACCAACCTTCTTCAGACAAATCATCTGGACCAATCATCTATGTGCTGGAAACTTTTAGGTGAAATGAGACTGCATCCAAATCATTCATTTTGCTCTTGAATGGTGGAAGAAGACAACCCCACAAATGGCGCTATAACTGATTCGCGATTCCCAACCTGCATGGCGTTCAAATTTCATTTGCTGCAAAAGGATTGCTTATCGTTGAGAGGCCTATCTGATCAATTCATCAACTGATCACCTTCAAGAGCACAGCATCTAGAAAAAACATCTTTGGCGAAGTTTGATGACAAGCTATCAGTATCAGCTACTTTTTCTCAAGAATATTATTCTAGGGGACAGTCGCTCTAATAAATCCAAGATGGCAGATGCCGTGAACACTCAGCCAATAGTGGCCTCAAATTTTCACCTATTTTCGTCTGGCGCAAAAAGACTGTCACTTCATATAAAAAAAAATTAAAAGAACCATTTTGCAAATTTCTTCAAACTGAGTGGGTCTTTACCCATTTTTAATGTTGCTGCTAGACTGACTTGCATATTACTTCTCTGATTAGTTGGTAATTGGGAGGAAACAGCACTGAAATCAACTTCGTCATCAGTTTAAACTCATTCTGTCAAGCTTGGAATTCAAGACTGTGTATGGTGATGACCAACATATTGATTTTTTTTCTTGATTGATGTGATATCCATATTTTTCAAACATTTTGTGTATGCCTGTACACACGGTCAGAAATTCATAAAAATATGCAAGAAAAAAAACCCATATGGTAGACAGGTCTGATAATGTACATGTACCATGGCTCACTTACTACACTAAGCAGCAGGATTGTTCTACAGACCTGAAAAGCTGTTGGAAAAGACTCCTGGAGGTAATGTTATTCAAGACCATCACCCATTTTGTAGTACTTAGTACTTCAGGGATAATTATTACGCACCGACTCCCTGTCCGACGCACTGGAGTTCAAGCTAGTGCATCACTAAATGTTCTGAATTTTACCCTCAAACACTGATTTTTATTTTTATGCTGTACCCACTACTGTTTCAAACAGTGCATCACACAAAAGCACTTTTGTCCTGTTCACCACATCTTGAGACCAAATTTTCATGGTAGATTTGGAAATTCTAATAAAGTAATTAAACGACTTCCATGATACTCAAAATATTCTTTCTACTTTCTAGTGACCCCCTGGAAATTTGTAAGTAAATTTTGCGCGCTGAACCTGACCCCCCTACTTTTATTTAACCTGACCCCCTACTTTTTACTTTAGGAAATAATCATCACTGTACTTCATAGAGCAGAAGGGAGAATCAACCCCAATGGCCCCAAACCTGTCACAGACCCAGAACTAGAAGTAGAAGTCTGTTGGACATACCTGTTTCACCTCCCCAGTGAAGCAGGGTGACCATGCACTGCCCATCGATTCCTGGGGAAAGAGGAGGTGGCGAGTACCAAATAATAAAAAAAATGTCATACCAGAATCAATCGCTGACATCTGCATTATAGTGCATATCCCTAAGAAAAGAGGAGAAAAGTACCCAGTTACAAGTGGAACCCCCTTTTTAAGAACAAAAAAAGACTGATCCAGAATCAATCGCTGACATCTGCATTATCCCTAGAAGGAGACGAGAAAGGTACACATATTACTTATATAGCACATAAAAATCTCCACAGCAACAGGCGTGATCACAGCGCTGTCTCGGGTGAATGTATGGTATTTTTTTGTTTCTGCAACCCACTGAACACTGACATGGATTACAGGATCTTTTCTTTCACATGTGTACTTGATCTTCTGCATGCATGTAGGCTACACACAATTAACTAAGGTACCGATTTACAAGCAGAGCCCTATTTTCAGCACCACTGAAGTTGCGAGACAGAGGAGGACAACGTGAATTCAGCAGGGATCAGGGTTCTCACAGGTCTGTCGGAAAAAACACTTTTCAAGGACTCTAAAAACTAAAATGTTAACATGGTTTATCTACACTGCACACTAAATTAGAGGGAACCTTTTTAAAACAAAAATTTTAATGCTGGACTCTTGTCTAAAGCTAGCAGCCAGGTTTTTCTTCATCTTACCTTTGAACAGTATTAGAACAACTTTGGAAGAAGGGGAAGTGAGAAAGAAAGTGTAGGCGGAATTGACTTGAGAGACTCGCAAACACCCTGAGAGACAGACACAGAAGTATTTGCAATGAAATAAGAGACAAAACCAAAATATAAATATATATATTAATAATAAATAAAAAATATTAATACAGGTCTAGGAGCATTTTTTTCTTTTTCTAATACAAAAATAAAAAACAAAACTGTCTGAAAGTGACATAAGGGAGAGAGAGAAGGGTAAAGTGAGAAAGAAAGAAGTGTAGGCATGACAGACTCAGAGAGAGAGAGAGAACTCAACTGTGT
Source organism: Urosalpinx cinerea (assembly GCA_034780015.1). Taxonomy (NCBI): domain Eukaryota; kingdom Metazoa; phylum Mollusca; class Gastropoda; order Neogastropoda; family Muricidae; genus Urosalpinx; species Urosalpinx cinerea. Next base: position 4,051 of record JAVDPJ010252927.1, read on the forward strand.
ATCTGCCTTGTTTTTTGCAAGGTACTTCCAATAAAAAAAAAAAAAAAGATCAACATGGTGCCATTTTTTTTTTATACAACTCACACTGACAACTCCAACTTCCAAGTGTGTGCTGGTTTCTGAGTCAGTGAGTCATTGTCCCAAGTTTTCTTCATTCAACTTTTTCTTCAGTTTTTTCATAAATGTCCATCTTGCTTGCCATTTTTGCTTCCCACATGAAGAGCCAACCAGTCTTTGTATTTCTTCTGTGACCATCACTGGACATGCAATGGCCTTGTTTCTATTCACTGACTGCTCACTGCACACATCCGGTTTATACAGGAAGTGGTCATAGAGTGACAAGGGAAATAACTTTCCACGGGAATTAACTCAGACAACACTATAGTTTAGATTTAGATAATCTTGAAGCAAGTATAGTTAGCTTTTCAAAATACCAGGACTTTTCCAGGAGTATTTTGGTTTGTATTTTTCCAGGACTTTTCAAGCCCTTGGAAAAAAAAAGCCTCTCCATCTTTCTAGGACTTTTCAATGTTTCCAGGACCTTACAAACCATGAGAGATAGTGAACAATAGAAAATAAAAGAGAGAGGAGTGATAAATTTGAATATATTTTGACTCTGAGAAAAGCTACAACCAGTTTTGGATAGGAGTCAGTGAATATACACAACATAATCTGACAAAACCTTTCCCCCAAAACTCTTTCACCACTATCTACAACTACAGTCACATATGCTTTCCCAAAAGGGAAAAATAAAATATACATATAAAAAAAAAAAATTTTAAATAAATAAAATCAAAAAATTAATGAAAGATAGATATCACGGAGCTCCGTAGATAAGCACGCATTTGTTCAGGCTGTTCATTGAAAAGTAGGATGATGAATAGTGATGATCATGAGACTTGAAAACTGACAGGGTAGGTTTTTTCCCCCTTTTCAGGATTTTATTTCGTTTCGGGTAGCACATTGCTGTTCCTTGGTGCAGTATAATAAATAAATAAAGGATCAATAAAACAAAAAATGAACATGAAAGAGAAGACAGAAAGAAACAGAGGATGGGGGTTAAGCGCATATTTTAAAAAAAACTGGGAGGGCAATTTAAATTGAAATAAAAATCCAGTATCCCTATTGCAAAAATATCAGGACTTTTTTTTCCCCATGTGAAACAGGAAAAACTTATATGGAGTTACAGATTCTGGGTCGTGCAGTTCAAGGGTCATATCATTCGTGGGTCATACAGTTCAAGGGCATTAGTTTATGGGTCATCAGTCACATTTCCATAGCAACATTCACATGAAGTACACATATAGAAATGAGCATTTATTCCATCATCCCAAATAAATCTAAGCCAAAATGACATGATGAAATACACACAAAAAAAACAGCACAAGGTCCCGTCATCTCAAACAAACTTGGAAGTCAATTTTAACTTAAACCAAACCAACATATATGAACGAAATATACTTTTCACAAAAGTCAAGCATTTGTTCAAATTTTCTGAATCTCAAATACAAAAGACAGATAATACCGATTACAGGTTTCTCATCGACTGATAAAAAACTGCCTTTAAAATAAACTTCTTTTTTTTTGTATTATTTGGGGGCAGAGGTGGTGGGAGGTTGGGGGGTAAAAAAAAAACTGTTTCATATTTACATATATAATCTGTCTTTTTGCATAAAAATACCATTTTTATATTTTTAAGTCAGCAATGCTGATGAGGAATTGATCCATGTGCTTGGAGGAAGGAAGCAAGGAATTACACACAAAAACGCAAACCAAAAATGCTCAATTTTTTTTTCTTGCTAAAAAAAGGAGTCTTATTATGTATGACAGTAACCAATCAATCAAAGGAAAAAAAAAAAAAGGGTGATCCAACCTCATTCAATGTTAGTTTTACGTATCGTTCAATTTTCATTTGATTTCCACACAAGACTTTTTTCATCCGACCAAGGCAAATACTGTCAGACTCTGCCAATTTCCATCTGGGTAAAATACTTCCTGCAATCTCAGAATCTGTCATACCATCAAACAAATGACCAATACTTATGAGGGGGGGGGGGAAATGGACAAAAGGGGAATAAAATTGATAATAAAAGGTTCCCAGGGGGAAAAAGCCCATGAATTCAGTAAAATACTTTTCTTTTAAACACATTCCACGAATGCAAGTTGTCTGACAAAACAATATTCCACATTCTTTCATTTTCTACAGGTGATGCTCATTCTCACTGACTTTATTTTCGTAATGATTAACTCAACAGACTCCAAATATATATATGATATGATATATAGTAAATCTTTTATACTTATTTAACTGGTAGTGAAATTAAACCTTCACCTTTTCGTTTTACACTACACTTTATTCCTTTACTGCATAGTTACAAGCTTTTTATTGGTGCGGGAAGGGGGGAGGGGGTGTTCTTTTTATTTATTCATTCTGGTATTTACCTTACACACGAAGCATACCAAGCAAAGCATAAAAGAACAGAGATCCTGGACATGTATGTATGCACACCGATTTACCAAATATTTACACTGATGGAAAGGTAAAAGGTAAAAAATAAAGCAATGACTTGACTCCCCTCCCCATAATAATTCCTAGATCACAATTAAAGGCATGGGTGTTAAATAAGATCATCTGCTAGTACATTAACTATTCACATTCCAACCACCTCAGATGTTGTAGTTCCACAATAACAACATAAACGCATCAAATACTAAAAACAATTAATCTTATCAACAACAAAAAATAATAATAGAAAATTAAACAAAAAATAAACAAATAAATTACAGGTATTTCTGAAAACAGCACACTTGACTTTGAGGAAAACTGTCTTTTCAAAATGTACAATATACAAGAGATCTACATGGAAAAGGTTTGAGATGTATACTAGAAAATAATAGTCAGATCAGCTACATGTTTTACTACTTTTTTAACTGCTAAAATAACATTGAAAAATACAAATTTCCAGAACACTAAACACACTTTTTTTCTGAGGGATGGGGGAAGGGGTATATTCTGAGAATCTTTTGACTCGATCAACACATCAATCATCCAAATGTATTATCATGTTACAAATTTCGGCTAAGTGAGTACCTATAAATATCTGACCCAATGTGCGTGTAGAAAGCCTACAATCACTCCTCTTCTTTCTCCCTACCATCCCAATGCAGCTCCCCACCCATGGATTGAACTGGGTTTTCTTTTCTTCTCCGCACAGAGGACTTCATTAAAGTTCTGCGAATGCCCCCAATCTACGTACATAACTTCGAAACCTACTACCTACCTACCTACCTACTTAAAACTGGGGCAGATTTCTGCAAGTAATTTGTCATACTCGGACCTTCAAAGAAAATTTTGGAAAAAGAAAAAAAGGTAGCTGAATGGACACAGAAGGCAGAAATAAGAAAGCTTATGTGGGGGGGAAACTAGCATGTCAGGAAACAGGAACCCCAAACTACTTAACAGCTAGCTTGACAGCTCCTGGGGGTCCAGAAACAGGAGGGGCCTTTAATTTCACAATCTGCAGTGCCCTACTGCGAGGCCAGATGTAACCGACTTCCATCACGGAGCTTGATGTGAGACAAGGATAGCAAACTCATACTTCAGCTTAAAAGTTGGAACCTAAATCAAATATTTTCCTTCTACGATTTTGTCCGGTTTCTGTCTCCGAACACCTTTGGTTCAACAGACTAGCATCACTTTGTTGGGAAACTGAAACAAGACATGATTGATGATACAAGGTTCTGCTTCTGTAAAGCTAACACCAACTGATAAAAAAATTGACAGAGCTGAAAAATGCAACCTACTCTAATGAAAACTAAAGCTAGAGTGACGAACACGTATGTAGCAGGTATGGTATGCATACCACATGTAAGGCAGACTCTGATACCACGGGCTTAATACTGCTTTGATTATATTCCTGCATGTAGAAGAGCCAGACGCCAGAACTCTAGCTAGTATTTTTGTTAAAACGCGAAAATGACTTAACAAAAATGTTGTGAAAGATTTGGGCAGTGCAGACAACTTATTGCTAAGGAATGATGTAAAAAAACTGAGGAAAAGGCTACAAACTACTTTTAGTTTCCTGAAAATTTCAAAAGATAGTAACACTCGCATAAATGCATAGTCTAACCTATTGTTTTGATCGTCTGACTCTTGATGTGAAAGGTTTTTGAGGTTTTTTGTTTATTTTTTTATGTGAACGTTTGTACATGTTTTTTGGTGCCAAGACAGTCTTTTTCCATGTTCAAAACAGCATTCACATTCTTGTGGTAAACCATTGGTATTCATACAGCACTGCCAACCTCTGAAGAGACTAGAGCAGAATACTTCAGAAAATTTGCAAGCATCTTTTCAAAGTAGAGCATAATCATGCCCCATCACACCTAAAGCAAAAGGGTGATGTGATTGATTCATGATGCTGAGCGGAGTTTGTGTGATGTTCACAATCAAAAATGCCTTCATGCAAAATTTTGAAGCCAAGGGAGCACACAGTGCAGTAAGCAAGGCACTACCTGAGAGCTGATCTTATGAGATTTTTTCCACATTGTCCAGTCAAAACGTACGCTCCAGCATTCGTTCTGACAAGATTGCACCAATTGATATAAGCAAGAGGTCGGTCTTTTGCTTGGCACCTATACACAGCAGCAGCCAGAAATGTTCCGTGACTAAAAACATGGATATTGGCCGAGCACATTCGCATGACTAAATGTTCATCCCCACCAAAAATATTGGCCTCTGGTTGATCATTATCATTACGTTCAAATCTGTTACCTCGCAAACTTAAAAAACAAAAACTGTCTTCGTAAATCTTGCTACCTAATACAGCATTGAAAGTTTGAAATGAACGTTTCAGGGAAAAGAATCATGAAACGTTCACTTGTGCACAGACCAGTTACATCATTTGATCAAGGTACTTCATTTTGATACACGTAAAAACTCAAAAACACAAATACAAGCCAGTCTGTGCTCCATCAGTCTGCTCTACTATAAAGAAAATAACACATCGAGGGATGAGGAAAATAATACATTATCACCAATTCAAGACTTCGGTCAACCAGTAATATGCAAAGATAATTACATAGATTTTAACAGAGTAATAAGAAATGACATGTATAAGCACACAAAAACACTTAAGAAAATCTATCTAACAGGAAAAGAATGTTTTCTGATTTTCAAGAAATATATATGTTAAATCCAGTTTCATAATAAATACATATATTCAGTTTCAGAGTTAAAGTATGTTTATATTCAACCTTGCTTCAGAGCTTGCTTGCAAAACACTGATGTTGAAATTTATTGAGACGACAAATTTGATACAGTTTTCTTTTTCTCCTGTCATGAACAAGTTCATCAAATAGCAGACTGGTGCATCTGATACATCATGCACAAAATAAAACAATGGTCAATGAATAAAGAGGGTCTCAGACTGACGTCATTTTACAAATGGTCAAATTTACTGTACCATCTATCTTTTTCTCCTTTTTACACACAGACACACACACACACACACACACAGACACACCACTCCCCACACACACAGAAAAACACTATTTTTCCCCCAGTTAAAATTTGACACTGATGGCAACCAACCTTGGCCTCATCCAACGCCAAGAGGCAAGAACGCTGAACAAGAACAGGTACAATTTTGCAAACAACTCTATTTGCAAACAACTCTATTTGCAAACAACTTGACATTTATTAATAAAGCGTTTAGCAACTCGGAAACAGCGGTATCATATGACCCAACAGATTTTATTTCCATCAAATCTTCCCCACAACTGTCAGTCAGTGCTGTTCAAATTATTTCTGTCAAAACTTCATCACAATAATCAATTTTGTTAACGTCACAAATTGCTGGAAACACTAGTGAAAAACACCTCTTTATTAAAGACCGACACAAAACCATATTCATAGTACTGGTAATATTACATATTTCTTCTACTGCTCACTTTTTTTTCACTTACCTGTAACAACAGACTGTGCATTTTGACGCTAAAAGAAAATATCCCAAGACAGAAACAAATCCAACAGCAAGTATCATTCACGGGAAATATTTCACACACACTCACAGTTACTGATGAATGTGTATGGGTTACAGTTCAGCATTTGTGCTATCGTATACAAAATTCCACGGTTTCTTTGGGCTCAGTTCATGGCACAGTTTATATGTTGTTTACATGGACAATGCTACTGCCCACTGTGATGTGTTGTATTTTGATTGTTGGCCTCGACACAGGCTTGCTTTTTATTCCTGATATTCAGCATACTTCTGGAGCTACATCTTACAGTTTAGAGCACATCTCCAAGCATTTAAATAAACATTTATTCTGTTAATACAAAATGTTTCCTGCACATCCATGGGATCTTTCTGCAGGACACTTTCCTTTCAATTATTTCTAAAATCAGAGAAATACTGAAGATCTCGTAAAGATGGCTATCTCTGAATACGATAAACAAAAGAAATGAACTTCAAAGCTTCTACCAGACTTACAACTGTATCACATGGGGGAAGGGGGGGTGGAACCAGAATAAGCCCAATAAGGACTGTAAAGGTGATTTAATAAGATGTTTCAGTACAATGTATGCAATGTTCTAAACAGAATGCTGTAAGTGTAAGGCAAAAGGGTCAAAAAGTGCCAGGGGAAAAAGTCCAACCTTATAGCCCCAAGATTATGTGAAGGAAGTCTGTTCTTTTGAGGATAGCAGAGGGCTCGACAACTCAAAACAAGAAACAAACTTTTTTTTTTTTGCTTGTGTGTGGTGGTGGTGGTGGTGGTGGTGGTTTTTGTAATTGTTAAGTGCTTGTTCAAACAGGAACCCATCCTTATTATGTCAAACTGGTGAACAATACAGTAGACATTTTCCGTAATGAAACCTTTTGATTAGAGGATGTACAATTACACATTTCCATATCACAAACAAACAAAAATAATAACGTCTACATTCTAAAAAAAAAAAATTAATGTCTACATTCTACAGCAGTGTCTGGACATAATTGTATTTTTTTAAATACACAGACAACCAACAACACTTGCCGGTTTTTGCCCCTTTTTTCTTTCTTTTTGTTTTAAGTAGAAGGTTAAAATTGTTCATTAACCAGATTATAGGGGCTTCGTATGTTTTTTACTGTTTATGAATACAAACCAAACAAACGTTTTTACTCAAGCACTTTCATGACGATGCCCCCCCAAAAAATTTACACTACAATAGTTTTTTTTATGAATACAAAATGAACACACTTTTTCACTCAAACACTTCTACAATAAAGGTAAAAAAGAAGGTAAAATATAGTTGTTTTATAGTAAAATAGTACTTAGGAATACAAAATGAACACACTTTTTCACACATATTATTTTACAAAGAAAGGCAAAAAGAAGAGAGGAAAAAAATCAGTGCAAAAAGCCTACATTGCTCAGAAATATCACGCAATAAAT
>JAVDPJ010254038.1:0-11459 GCA_034780015.1 Urosalpinx cinerea
CCATATGGGGCAAGGGCCGGATGAAAAAAAGCATATATTTGCTTACTCTGTCACCCTTGTAAAATAAAATAAATAAAAAATAAATAAAAATAAAGTGTTCCTGAATTCTGTGAATTGGGTCATTTACCTCTTACATTGCTCTCTTTCGTTCTGCCTTTTCCCCATTCTTTCATCCCTTGTTTATTTTCTGCCTTAGTGGCCCATTCATTTTTAATTCTTGCTAGAATGTTTTAATCTTTGAATTTTATACTTGAGGATTTAGACAATGTTGTAATTTTTGGTTACCGGGAATTTGAGTAACCAGTGCAGCACCAGTGCAGGGCCTCTTCTGGTTAGTGGCCTGATGTGATGGTTCCCTGTACACTGTGTGATTACGACAGAACAAGCCTGGAAATCGTGTATAGCAGTCCTAATGAGCCACATTAGAGTGGCAGCACTAGGATGTCATAGAAGATATAGCAGGAGAAAAAACAACAAAAAACGAAACAAGGGTGTGTTTGAGGCCGGAAGGTGATAACACAGTACACAGAAAAATAGATTCTCAAGTTTCACGCTTGTGTTCCACAAATTCCTTGACAGTATCTTCAGTCTCAGTGAACCTCTCAAGTCTGTATTGACCTCTTCTAGTTTAATGTGATATAAAATATATATATTATCCAGTTATTATTTTGCTTTGTGCCATGTCCAAGCAGCTTGAGATATTTTCCAGTAATTTTTACTTGCTGCTTTCGCTTGTTTTCATGGTATGAGGGGTGCTTGCTTTGGCATTGATCATACTTTCAACGTCAAGAAAGTATTTTATCCCTGGATATTTTCTTTTCAAGCGTTGTAATGCTGGTTTTTTGTTTGGATGGTTGGGAGTTTTTTTCCGTTGATTTGGTCACTTTTGTTTACAATTTTTGTTTGTTTTGTGAAGCCTTAGTAAAGAAGGGACTGAGGGAACTTGTTGGGCCATTTTTGTTGTTTACAGTGCACGCCTGCATGTCTTTGTCTCCATGCATGCTCACGAATGCATGTTCATATTTCCTTGCCTTTATTCCAATATTTTTAACATGTTTACCCTCATATTGATGAATGTATTCTATATACACTCAATTGCTGGGAGAAAAAAAACAGGGTTGCATAATTATTATTATTATTATCAATGGTTGTGAAACAAACTATACTTTGAATTTTGTGATTTTGTAAAGAGGGAATGTGTGCTGCTGTTATGCGTTTTAGAAGAGTAAATTGAATTGATTTTGAAATACATGTATACCAGTTTTTCCTGCACTGCACATATTGACACAATTCACTTTCACTCACCCCAACAAAATCTTGAAAAGGAAGATAAGATTCCAAATATATTGTACAGAGTGGAGAGCAGTTGTGTGCGGCACACAGAGTCACACACACACAGCACAGCATGTTAACATGAAAAAAGGCCACACAGAACATGTGTTCACATGAAAATTCCACGCACAGAAGTATGTGAAAAACCACAAACAGAATGCTTCATTGCATTGAAAAAAAACACAGAGATATCAGACGGCAAAACCATGACACATACACAGACGTTCCTGGGGAATGAGCAGACGAGACTTATGAAAAGAGAAAGTGAAGAACACAAACACAGACCTTCAAAAATGGGGTAAACAGATCACACATAAGTAACCAGCACTTAAGGCTAGGAACATTAAACAATTAACATCATACTGAGCTGTTCACTCAGAGGACAATGGTACAAAACTTCAATGATGCATATTTCCCCCATCACTTTCATATTCCAAACAAAACTGGTTTCTAGAAAGGAAATCATTAAGTATCTGATGCTATACACCATTCCTTTCTTTTTTTCTGCAAGCTGATAGGTATGGTATGTTTCACTGGCTTGAAGTTCTGTGCCTTTGTCTTCTGGCCGAACAAAAGTTATCTCAAATATACAAACATCTTGATGGAGGGAAACGAAGAATATATGTGCACAAGCTTGCAAATGGAAGAACATACCCACAATCATCAGTATGTCTTCACATACACTCCAACCCATATACAACATGCCCATTTTTCTCTTCAGAACTGCACACTAACAGTATATCTAACCTGCCTGTCCTAGCCCCAACCCCCACCTATTGAATAATCAGTAACAAACTTCACACTACACTGTACACATATGTTCATGAAAAGTGATGGCAAACACAAAATAATTGAAGCATTTTTAAAGGAAAAGACTAGAAATTAAAACGGATCTGAGAGAAGAACAGCAGAGTTTTCAAAAAAAAAGTCTGGAAGTAAAGTGGACAAATGAAAAAAGCAAACACGAACGCAGAAGAGCTTGCAGTTACTATGAACTGAATCAGGACTATACTACTGACATCCCAATGTCAATGCACACACTATCAACCACAGCAAGTGTTAATGATAACGCCCAGTGCTTTACAGCCAGATGAGCAACAGGACAGTCAAATCTGGGTCATTTTGTGACCTTCACACCAAGCAATACAAATCAGAAAACTTTGGACTTGGAAACAATACTGAAATATTACAGAGTACAGTCAGGAACACAGACACAGGGCCCACAGCTGTTGGGGAACAATGGTGCTCCAGGATCACTTCACTACTCAACACCATGTCTTTGAGAGATGTCAATTTGATTGAAATGCACTCCCCACAAAGGTTCATTATTGCTGCACACAGCACTATAACATATGCTCTGGATCAAACTACGACAAGCTACCTTATTTCGCCAAAACATTAGCACTGTGCTTTTCATACACTTGGCTATCTATCTGCCAAGCATTGGACAGTTTTTAAAATGGCTGTCAATTGTGTTCAAGAATCGAAAATGTTATCTTTTCCCTTATCCGAAGATCACTTTTTTTCTGTTCTTTTCTTTTGAAAAAAGTAGCACGTTGCTTTCAATCAATATCTAATTCCATGGAACTTTACTAATTACTATAAATGGATTTTTTAAAGTGTATTTTTTAAGGGTGTAAAATATAAACTGCCATGAAAATTTCTGCGAGTGCTACACTGAACTTGTGTTTAGTGTACGTGGTTAAACATAACGACAAATTTCAAGTGATCAAAAATATTTAAGGTTGAGTATTTCAAACATAAAAGCACAAAGAAACAAAAGAATTGCAACCATATAAGGAAAAAAAAAGACTAATATATATGCAAAGTAACATAAAAGCATGAGACAGATTTATGTCCAAAGCAGAATAAATCACAGAGAAAACAGGGATTAACAACTGCAGCACAGCTGGGCAAAAACCAAGAGAAAATGGCAAAGCAACAAAAGCACCTCAAACACAAAAAAAACCCATGGCCACGGATCAACAACAAAAATTCATGTGTAAAGGGCACCAAAGCAAATATCAACAAAAAGCCAGAGCTACAATGTTCCATTTCAAACAGAGCACACAGACACTTGGCTTTCAACAGAATGGAGTAGAGAGAGGGAGAAGAACGGCTATAAGCAGAGACGACAAACCCACGGGTATAACACAAGTGCTGCTCTGGTGGGTGTAGGTGTGCTGTACAACAGTAAAGCCACAGAGCCGTCACTTCTAATATCAACAAATCGAGTCAAAGAGTCATGATTTATAACATCTACAATCAATCAACAAATGACATATTTTCCCCTTTCAACCAACTTCCGTCAATACATATCAAGGGTACACAGACCAACAGACCTGCGCCTCACTCTCAGAATATCCTAAATGACACAATGCTCCATCCTAAATGACACAATGCTCCATCCTAAATGACACGATGCTACTTTTATGTCACAGACAAACTGTAGCCCATTGCAGTGGCATGCTCAGTGAGTTTAGATTTCAACAACACTTGACACTTGCAGACACTGAGAATGAATCCAACCTGTGCCATGTTTACGACCTATAATGAATTCAATGGAACAGTGACCAGTCTCATTCCAAGCTGACAGTTACCGGTGGCAGAAACACAGGCTTTACTTTACATTTCATCATGGTGCTTGAAAAAAACACTCAACTTGTGAAAGATGCGCCATTCTTCAACACTGAACAGATCTGCGTATGGACCTTGTGAAAAAGCCTTACTAAACACACATAAAGCTTCATTCAACTGAACATAAGAAACACTGTTCACACACTACTGAGGGAGGGAGGCACTGCACAACCTCACAAACTTCTATGCATGCGCACCCACAATTTCACACGATCTGATAGAAAAATCAACATTCAAGTCTTCCAGAGAGCTTGTATATATAATCAGGATAGTTATACTGATACAATTCTCCCTTTTTCATGCCTGTGAACAAGGCCGTTCCTTCATATACTCCTTTTGAAAATGTGCAAAGGGGGTCAGCCTGGCGTTCTTGGATGGGACTGTAAAATGATCAGTTAAATCACTCTGCTCTAGATGATTAGTTAAATCACCAAATCACTCTACTCTAGACATTTCACCACAAACTGACTGAAGCGGACTGAACAAACCAGCGACCGTGCACATTCAGATCGAGAACTATCAGTTTATCTCCCTTCGCTTCATACAGGCGCTGACAACTTTTTGTAATTGTTCTCCTCTCTCAGTATTGCGAGCCTGTGTGATGGCAGCATTGTAGTTAAAGACCTATTCTGATAGAAACTACAATACGGGTCAACAGCTATGAAATATAAGCGGCTCACTATTTTTGCTTCTGCTGTTATTTTTTACTTTTCATTTTTTTTATTCATTGCTTGCGTTCCTTTCTGCCAGTTAAGTTTGAGTTTGGGTGATTTCATCCGCATAATTCTCACAAAGTGAGCTCTAAATAAGACTGTCAGTTATTGTGGACTTCTCTGTCAGGGGTTTCCACAGAAGAGGAATAATTTAAGTTCTAGATGTGTGCTACTTCAGTCTGAAAATTGTCATGGTGTCCGTCCCAATCCCCATCCTTTTACACTATCCTGTCAACAAAACTTACATTTTTGACGAATAGCATGTTTTTGTGCAACAAAAAGTTGTTCACTAGTAGTACGCAAATAATGTAACATTAATAATAAGTGGCATATATACCATGCTAGTCCAGTGTGTGTCCAAAATGAGGGTGAAAAGTCCCGTCCTATGAAGTATCTTCACAAACACTGCTGCTGCTGATTACACAGGTCTGACTGGAATAATAAAACAAGTTTTGAGATTCCACACAAAACATCATCATGGATACAGCTTTCGTCAGGAAAGCAGATTGCACAAAAAATAAGGTTGAGGTGCACTCACAGGGAGCAACAATGAAAAAAAGAAGAAATCATCCATTCAAAACTTGTGTTTTGAAAAGTCTGCGAGAACATGGTATAATTTCATTCATTTAAGTGCACACACAAATGTGCATGTTGCACACAAACACAAGCATGTGTGCTCACACACACACACAGATGCATGTAAATACTCGCACACTGACATGCACACAGTGTAGATTGTTGGTTCCCTCTACTAACACCATGCCCTGAGATTTACAAGGCAATGAATTAAACAATATGGAAAAATAAAAGGGATCTAATACAAGGATAGGAAGGATGAAACATAAGGCTTGAGCTGGAGTTGCCAGATAAGGGAGGTGGGGAGGGAGTCGGCACAAATACTCACCCTTTCCCCACATCAAGTGGCAGAAAAAGCGAAAAGCCAACATGGGTGGGAAAGAGCAAGTCAGTGCACTACCAATCTCAATAACACTCAGGCAACATGTACAAATCATCCCTGCTTCAAAGGTGACACTTCTGAAATGACCAAACATTTGGCCAGGCCCAGGGGCTATCTTTTTCTTCAGGGGTGGGATGAGGGTTGTATTAAATTGATTATCAAGTGGCTGAAGAAGTGCTTTGCCCGAAAATTACCACAAAACTAGCCCTTGGTGTTTTGTTTTGAGTTTTTGCTTTAGTTCTTTCATTAAATTGATTACCTGTCAGATTTCTATCCATAAATGGCACAGCTGACCATTACTTGACACTGTTACAGTCAAGGTTATTGGCGGGGAGAGGGTCAACAGAAAGGGTGAAAGTGAACAGTCCCTCAAACCCTTGCTGGTCATGGGAACCTGGGGCAGGTTGTGGAGCAGTCGGAAATGCCTTCCACAACATCCCAGTGCAACGTCAAGAATCTCATGAATTATTTTTTGACTTCTTCCTAACGTGGAAATACATGTTGCTTTGTCCTGTTAAGGAGATGAAACTTGCTGGAGATGAAACTTGTTCCCATGGATACTGACTGCTTTGAAGTTCACTTTCAGTGTTCTTTTTGTGGTGGTGGTGGTTTTCACTTTCACAGTTCAATGAAAACAATGAAACAGGTTGTTTGGCACTGGCTGCAGGACAGCAAAGAAACGCTGGATCCAGGACAGGACCCTTCTCTCCCAACATTTCTGACAGACCCCTCAGCCACAGCCACTGCCAGCTACACACCTCTTTACCCACTGCATGCGTAAGTGCATATACACATACACCCAGGATTCTAATCTCAGTTCTCATATGTCGAATATCATTTACAGTGAGAAGACATAAATGAAGGAAAGAATGCACATGTTCCACAAGCACACACACACACAATGACACCTAACATAAACACACACATGCATGAGTATACTCACACACAAGCCAACAATCATTCACGATACTGAAGCAGGCCAGAGTTAAGTACAATCATCACATTGACACACGTGAATGGGTACTGAGCACTACCCTTGGAAACAGACATACATAATGCACCTAAGAGAAAAAAAAATATAACTCATTACATCTCACCACACACACACACACACACATCGAGAAAGATGAAATTCCTGAGGCAGTGGGAAAACCGAAGAGAGCAGCCCATGAATCAGTGATGTGGTCACCTGGGACGACAGGGGTCAACAACAACAACACTGTGCACACTGCACGCTGGTTACAGACACTGTGCCATGCACACAGCATCACACACTGCCATACACACAGCATCACACTGTGCCATACACACAGCATCACACACTGTGCCATACACACAGCATCACACACTGGCCACAAGACGCACTGTACCAAGGGGCATCTGGACATGGCAGACACAACAATCTGTGGTCACAGACATGCATCAATGAAGCATGTTAAAAACACTCATTCTTACACTGATCATAAACGCCACTTGCTTGTATCAGAAATGCACATCAATGCATGTAAGCCTGCCTGTGTCGATTTCACACATGTCAGCTTTTTGGAGTTACAGCCAATATTAACAAGGTGACAACAGGAAAAAACAATGCCTCACAATAATTCATGTTACTTGTGTCAAAAACCACATTTACTTGTGTCAGAAGTGCACAGGAACTCATGTCAAGAGTACACACCAACTGATGTCAAAAATACACATCCATCTGTGTAAGAAGTACACATTACGTGTGTCAGTAAGTAACACACAGCAAATGGCATGGATAACAATCATCTTCATTAAAAAAAAAAAAAAAAAATAACGATAAAAAAATAAATAAATAAATGTCATGTAATACAAAAACACTTGTATTTTGAAAAAATAAACAAGTCTTTAAAATCACTTTGTATAAAACACTTCAGCTTGAGTGAAAACACATGCAAAACTGGAACACGACAACTTTTGTGTAAATATTAATTTGTTTTGTTTCAAACACCACCAACTGCAAACAAACAACTTGTTTAAAACAACACACTGATTTAACTGATCAAACTCAGTTACTTGCTCAAACACAGAAAGTTTTTTAAAAGTGAACACCATACCTAACACACAGTTTGATTTCCAAACATCAAATGACATTCAGTCAACAATGCTGGCCGATGAATGTGATGCAGTCAGAAATGACAAAACAGGGAGCAAACTGCATTACTTCACCTTCACCTGTCTTGTCAAAATGGAAAAAAAAAAAAAAAGTCTTAAAGACCAAAGACCACCTTCTACATTTCTTTTGAAACTTTGAATATAGGTTTATTTATGGTGGGATATAAAAAAAATTAAAAAAAAAAAAAAACAACAACAAAAATACATGTCATACATGCAAAAATTCCACCCCCGAGTTAGTAGATAGGTATGTTGTGAATTTATATGCTTAGATTGGGGGAGGGAGGGGGAGGGGGGCTTGCAGAGTTGAAACCTGCATACACAGAAGAAGAATCCGCCATCTAGAATTCCTGTTCACCACTAACTCCCAGTGCATCATCAACTAAAACCATAACACGGGGTGGAGGATCCATCATCTGTAGGGCCTAACAATTCATTTATAATTGATCATCACCTCCCCTTACCCCGCACCCCTCTTGCTGTAAAGGTCGATGATGACAGATGTTGGCTTGGAGGTACCTGAATCACACGACACACACCTCAAACTCCACTTCCTCCTCACCTGAGTGCCTAGTTTTGATTAGGGGGGGGTGGACCCCAGCTGCCACTGCCACACACTGGTCATGCCCGCTTGTCTCTTCACTGTCAGGATCAAGTATGGGCGAGGAAAACACAAATGGGCACGGCAGACTGCTGCTGAGTACAACAAAGTTATTGCATTCACGGTGGGTGCGTTTCATGTCCTCGTGATGTGAGGACAAAGAATACAGGACAGGTACAGCAGTCTCCATGGTATAATCAGGTGACTGTAAACATGACGATTTTGGATTTGACTGTGAGGTAAAGACAGGGGTATGCTAAGGAGGTCTGTATGTACACTCACAGCATATCAATTACGGTGAGATCTGCATGTGACAAAGAGTAAAAGAAGGGTCTTGCAGACTATTTTGATTCTATGGTGGGATTCCAACCTTGCTGTTTGATGAATGGCAATGCCAACGACTATGGCAGAACGAAAGTGATTGTAAGGGCAGGCGCGGCCATGCTTTTAGTTTTACTGGCCAGTCATGACAACATTATGATTATCAGTTACTTAGACTTCCAGATGAACACCCCAAGGCTGCTTCTCTCCATCACCAGACTGACTCTTTGTAGTGGATGCTTGGCAGATTCATGCCATTTTCAAAAGCAGTCAAAACCTGACAAACGGTAGAAACAAGGGATAAAATGTGAACAAAGAATATCAAACACTAAAAGTCCATTCAAATAAAGGGTGATACCTGGAAAGAATGCCCCAAAAAGAGCAATATTCATTCAACCAGTGGATTCATTAATTTCATGGATAAAAATGTGAGGTCATTTTTTTGAAGCATGAAAGAAATGCATGTGACTGATCAAACCTGGGTAAAAACAACTGTTCATAAAACAAGGCCCAAAGACAAACAAGTGTGGAATTCTAGTGTCCATGCGACCTTTGCTAATAATGAACTGAGAACTGAGGCTGGGAACATCTGACCGAGTGAACAACACACCAGCAGAGATGGGATTCAGTTTTGTGACCCCTACCTCCAGAACTACGACTGCAATTTGTAAAAAGAGAAGTAGTTAAAACAAGAAAAAAACAAGGCCTAAAACAATGAGTGGTGACCATGACAGAGAGGTGAATAGGCGAGGACAGAAAGTGGGTGGGGGATGTGAGAGTGGCCCTTACAGGCCAGCAGTGCAGATCCATCAGGGGATGAAGACATCAAACGGATGCAGTGATTAGCGGGTTGGATTCCTGGCTGGAGGGTTATGGGTTTGAATCTCACCTGAGATTAGGGGGGGGGGGTTTCAGGCTGCAGCTGACTGCCACCAAGAGAGCATCAGTTTCAGGTTCTCGTCCACTTCCATATCTGAGGTGAGTTTGTGTTAAAGCTTTCAGCGTCGGGCAATTCATGGGGGGGGGGGGAGACTGGCGGTGCCGGGGCATCGTGCGGGGTACCACCCCAGGGTGGGCACTCAGTCTGGCTCCATGACTGAGCAATTACTGTCATCAGTAGTAGAGGGCTTTAGCAGGTGGTGTCCTACTGAACAGGCACCACTGAACACCACCACAGTGACCCAGCAGCAGAGCAGGGCCTGTTCTAGTAGGTGGGTGGCCCCCGTGGCAGCCTAACACTGGTAGCTCCCTAACGACTTTGGGCTCTGAGGTTGCAACAGAACAAGCCTCGGTGTGGCTGTGATGGTGAGCTCGGAATGAGTGGTCTGGGAACAGCAGTGCTAGTATGTCATAGAAAATGAGGCGGCACACACACACACACACACACACAAAAAACAATAATAAAGTGGCGTCAGGACATCCCTGACAAGGCCCCTGATATTTTCTCAGGAGAAAATAAAGAGGCAGTGGAGCCAGATGCAGCCCTGGTGGGGTGTGATGGTGTGACGATGCTAAGAGGTGTCTTCTGCGGGCCCGTAGTGCTGCTCCAGCATGTAACACTGCACTTCAGTCTCTGACTCGTCTGTCATCAGACCTTGACGCTCATCCCCCTTCCCTTCCCCCCCCTCCCCCGCCCCTCTCTCTCCTCCTCCTCTCTCTGCTCCCTCCTCCTCATCATCCTCATCCTCCTCCTCCTCTCCAGCATCCAGGCTGCCGGCAAACTCGGGCTCTGACAGGTCGGACACCTGCCGACGATGAAGAGGACGGTGGGGGTGGGGGTGGGGGTGGGGGGAGTGGTGCATGAGAGGGGAGGCCACTTCCGCCAGCGTGTCGCTGTGGATGAGGTCCCTGGACTGGGCCTTCAGCACGTGGCTCCACACCGGCTCCGAGGCCGGCGACTCGGAGCGTGAGCTGTGGTCCGTGAAGACAGAGTCCGCGTCAGAGTACACCTCCAACACCGTGCCCTCTGAGGACGCTTTGGTCACCGAGTTCCCTGCAAAACACACACACACACACTACATGGGTACATTCACACACACCACAACTACCTCTTCCTCTCCATCTGCTATAAACCTTCCTTTCCACATAGCTGAAAATACCAGTGTTCAACTTCAAAGTTAGTTGCAAACATTCAGCTGACACAACTCACAAGTCATAAGTCATTCAGATTACATAACCCACAAACATGTGTCATTCAGCTTAGACAACTCACAAACATGTGTCATTCAGCTTAGACAACTCACAAATGTGTCATTGAGATTACACAACTCACAAACATGTGTCATTCAGCTTACATAACTCACAAGTCACAAACATGTGTCATTCAGCATAAACAACTCACAAACATGTGTCATTCAGCTTACACAACCCACAAACATGTGTCATTCAGCTTACACAACTCACAAGTCATGAACATGTGTCATTCAGCTTACACAACCCACAAACATGTTTCATTCAGCTTACACAACTCACAAACATGTGTCATTCAGATTACACAACTCACAAGTAATAAACATGTGTCATTCAGCTTACACAACCCACAAACATGTGTCATTCAGCTTACACAACTCACAAACATGTGTCATTCAGATTACACAACTCACAAGTCACAAACATGTGTCATTCAGCTTAAACAACTCACAAGTCACAAACATGTGTCATTCAGCTTAAACAACTCACAAGTCATAAACATGTGTCATTCAGCTTACACAACCCACAAACATGTGTCATTCAGCTTACACAACTCACAAACATGTGTCAT
>JAVDPJ010255147.1:0-17240 GCA_034780015.1 Urosalpinx cinerea
TCCATTAAGTGTCTCTTATGCAGCCGCCTGTGTGCATCAGACTTTGGCCTGAGATCCCACATGAGGGTACACAAATGTATACAGTGCTATTTTGGACTTTATCGTTTACGATAGTCGACCATATATATATATATATATATATATATTGTTCATGAGAGAAGCCTAACAAATGCGGTATGGTATGGTATGGTATGATTGATATTGTTGAAACCCTTGTGGCAAAGGTGTCAACTGTCTGAGACTGGACTGTGTCTGGAGGCAAGGAGTTGAAAATGTCTGCGGAACAGCTTCCAAAATCACCCATGAAAATACAAGCCAAATTACGACTGCAAGTGAGGTCGACCCGGTCTATTTAGAGTGCCACCCGTTTCAAAGTATCACCCTTGATACCACAAGGAACCATTATAAGCACTCATTCACAATCTTCCTACCTAAATAACCTTGGGGGCTGATTTTTGCGTGTATGACAGGTTTTTTTGTTTTGTTTTTTTAATCTCACCATGCAGGCATCCATATTCCAACAACAAGGTGCTTCAAAGAAAATTTTGGGGAAAAAAACCGCCTTTGAATGGACACTGGAGGCAGAAATAATAAAAAGCTTAAGAAAAAAACAACCACCGAACATGACAAGAGGAACCTCCAAGAACCTAACAGCTAGCTTGATAGTCCTGTAGTTCCATAAACAGGAGGGGCCTTTAATATCACAGTCTGTACTGCCCCACTGTGGGAAAATCAAGGAAGAGCTTAGTAACTCAGTTACAACACAATGTCGTGGATGATGGTACGGTGTCATAATGCCCTGGTATTCACAGCGACGCATTCTGTACACCCTGGTATAAACAGGATGCACAAAGAGAAGGAACAAAATCACAAAAATATACTCATTTCCTCAAAATTTCTCACTTTAATGTACACAAGGCTTATTTAACACATTGCAGCACTGAACTTTTATGCCGTTTGTATGCTTATGCATAAGCAAAATATTGGCTATTTTCGTTGTGTTATATGCAAGGAAGTTTATTTGATTATCATAACTGCCTTTTAAAAAGAAAAGTTTCACAAACTAGTGTATGTATGAAAAGTTTCACAAACTAATGTATGCATGCACACACACACACACACCAAAGACTTTTTTCTTCTTTATTTTTAAAAGACTTTATTACCAAAGAACAACATGTAAGGTCTACAATGAAAGACCACTGAACATGAAGTGAAATGAACAAGAAATATTACACAGAAATAAGGAATTCCAAATGGTACTTTACTTTCCTTAGACAATAAGAAACTGAATAGCATAAATGACGTTCTGCAGTAAATATTAATAATAATAATAAAAAACCTACAGAATTTGAGATTCTGAAAAGTGTATACATGATGACCAGACACCAAAACCAAACCAAAAAGAAAACAACAACAATAACAACAAAAACCCCAAAAGTGGTGACTAGTTTAAGCACTGAAATCATACTTTTAATTCTATCCACGCAACATTAAAATGAGTAAACTGACTAAAATGACTAGGTAAAAATGCAATAAAATGAGTAAATTGACCAAAATGAATCAGATACAAAACTTCTCATCTAAAAAAAAAAAAGAGAGATAAGACCAAGAGACTAGATTCATTAAGAATAACACAGAATTCAATATTTTGTTCATGAATATAGTAATATAAGATGTACAATATTAAAAAAAAAAAGAAAAAAAAAAAGTCATGGCAAGTATGACTAGATACCATGCCAGCAATACTGAAAATCAAAATATGTAAGTACTGGTAGATGTTTTGGGTGGGATAGAGAGGTGCCTTGAGATTCAAAGCCCCTGCTAAGATTCCATTCCACCAGGGGAGAAAGTTTTCCCCAAATGAGTAAATCATCTCTTAATCAGTACATTATCACATGATGCAAGGAAAATTAAATAAATAATAACAAGTTCCTGAAAAAGCTGGGGTAAGATTTAGTGAAAGGAGAATATGTCCCTTGTGTGTGTGTGTGTGTGTGTGTGTGTGCATGCGCGCGCGTCTTCATATCAAGTCAATGTGTATGTGTGAAAAATAGTGTTTTAATTGGAGAAAATTAACTACCAATATGTATTTGGATATCAGAACACTTAATTTCGCAAGAGCATATTATCTACCTTTTTCTAATATCAACTTTTGATGACAGCTTTGGTAGACCGCAGGGTAGTTGATTTTTTTAAATTTAATATTTTATTCCTATGTGACAGACACCTCTGAATTATAAGAAGAGATTGAGCAAAACTACTGGCCCTTACCGCAATCTACCCCTATGCTCTCATTGAAATTCAATATTTTAAGTGTGTGTGCGTGTAAGTGTGTGTGAAATTTTTGAAAATACATGTATATTGATTGGGGACTTGGAAATGGTCAA
The DNA here is from genome assembly GCA_034780015.1 of Urosalpinx cinerea. Classification (NCBI taxonomy): domain Eukaryota; kingdom Metazoa; phylum Mollusca; class Gastropoda; order Neogastropoda; family Muricidae; genus Urosalpinx; species Urosalpinx cinerea. The sequence continues at coordinate 2,388 of JAVDPJ010255147.1, forward strand.
CTTGTCTTCCCTTGTTTTCCTCCACTACCATCTGGGTGTAGTTGTGTTTGATCGCTTGTGACCTAACCCCATTTTCAATATAACATCAATTTGACTTAAAGCCAGTTACCAACATTCAGAAAGCTTCCTTCAATAGACAAGAGTGAAAGTTTGTTTATCAAGTTTTGCATGTGAATTTTGATTAAAATCTTAGGGAAACCATATACAAATAAATGAAAGAAATACTTATGAATACAGTTCGTATAACAATGCAATGCTAAATTTGTTAACCAAATTATGAAAGACTGCACCAGTTTACTCATATTTCACTTAATATATCCTCAATATTCAAGGTCTTGATAAAATAATATGCTGTTCTATTATTTACACTTTTAAATATTCTTCCCTTTTACCTGCACATAAAAAGTCTTTCAACAAACAAAAAGAAAAAAAAAGAACAAGAAAAGAATGAAGGAGAAAAGAGAGTGAGGAGAATGCAAAAAACAAACAAAAACAGGACAATCAGATCTGCAATTCATTTATGTTAATAAAACATTGCGTAGTTTAGCCCTCAACAATTAAATGAATCAATCTTTATGAGGACAAAATTTGCTTTTTGGCAACTTATCAGAAATCTGTAAATTGTCCATGACCAGTCATTTTTTTGTTGTAAAATGCTTGATATGCTGTTGTGGTTTTCTTGAGTGGAAGAAGGAACACTGCATGAACTTAAGATCTTACTACCACTACACTTCTCCTTTCGAGGAAGTCATTATGACTGCAGTTAGTTCTGAATAACAAATGAGTTTCCATTAAACAGATGACTAGAAAATTTGAAAAGGTGGGGGAGCTGGTAGGTAAAAGCTGTTTCATTTACTAGCTAATGGCAAGTTGGGCAAAAATGCAGTTGTAAAGGGCTGTAGAATTCTCAAATACTTCTTGCGTAGTCACAAAGTCAATGGTGATTTGCATGCTTTGTCGCCCTTTGAACTTATGGGAGTTGAGCACATATTAAAAGCATCATTTTTCTTCCCTTTAACATTGTGTCTGTATAATCTACACACACAGAAAGGAACGAAAGAAAGAAATAAAAAATAAAAAGGAAACAAATTTATGAAGACCTTGACTTGTTACGAGTGCTTACAAACTGAATTTACAAGTATCAGAGAAGTAACATGTTGACTCTCAGACGCAGAAAAAGAAGCAGAAATAGAAAGTTTTGATTCTGCACAAGTATGTTCTAAACTGTGCTCACACGTAAAAGATTGGGAAGATGGTATGACTTTTAGTGATACCAGGGAGAAGAAATGTGCTCCGACACTAAAACAAATTACTGCAACAGTACAAGTAGTTTTCTTCAGGAAAAAACCCAGACGTCATTGTCAAACACATCAGCATCAACAATTTGATTGAAAAGGAACCAGGGGAACTTAGGAAAAGTTTTGTAACAACTTGGTATGGTATGGTATATACTTTATTATCACAGCAGATTTTATATGCATAAAATTCAGGCTGCTCTCTCTGGGGAGAGTGCGTTGCCACAGTGCAGCGCCACCCTTTTTTCTTCTTTTTTTTCCTGTCTGCATTGTGTGTTTGCCTATTAGGGTAGATTTTCTACATAATTTTGCCAAGGACAACTTCCTTGTTGCCGTGGGTTCTTTTAAATGCGCTGAATGCATATTGCACAGGGGACCTTGGTTTATCACATCCGAAAGACTAGCACCCAGACCACACCACCTCTATCGGATGGGAGAAAGGTCTAGGCTCCAGACAGGATTCGAACCCATGACGCTTCAGTTTCTAGCTGAGTGCATTACCGCTAGACCACCAAGACACCACTTTCAAGGAATGGAGTCAGCACAAATGTTAACTCCAGGCAAAAACTCCCCCTAGGCAGATTCAAACGCTCGTCATCAGATCACAAATCCTGCGCTCTAGCACTGAGCTATCTGCCCCCCTTTGACAGAAGCAGCTAGGAACATTCCAAATAGAAACAGCAACTTTGATGTCTCAGCGACACAGGCAGGGATGTATAATGTATCACCTATGTGTGCAGGCTTTCGTCTCCTGCCAGCACCACCAATCTAAGGACATAAGTTCCCAACACACTTTATACCTAACCTTGAGGGAGAATTTTGGTGCATGTGGCACATGCTAAAACCCATATGCGTATAATAAAAAGCTCTCTTTTTGATTAAAAAGGAGAAGAAAACTGAAAGACAAGTAAAAAAAAAAAAAATGGTTTGTCTATGGAATGACAGGTAGTTACGCACACTAACAGAACAGACATTGGGAAAATGAAATGTACTGAGGAAACATGCAAAAGTAAAACACCAAAATACAAACAATGATTCAAGTACATCACCACAACAGTCAACTGGTCCACCGCCATCATATCGACTAGTACAAATGGTAAGAGACCACAACAATATTAATGTCTCTCACCAAGAACACACATCAACAGACAGATCTTTAGTTAATGTATATCAGACCTTATACATATCAGACCTTTCAATAAAGCTGACCAGAAAGCGAGTGAGAGACAATGTCAATACACAAACGAATCAGTCAACAAATGGCACCTGGCAGCAACACTGACAGAAATGTGTGTGTCCGTGTGCTTGAGTAGGGGATGGGAGCTGGAGTGTGGAGGGAGATATTAAAAATTAGCTGGCCATCTACTGGAAAAAAACAGCTAACAGAAGAAAAGAACTAGCAAAACAAATTCATCTTAAAGTGGAAGGGGTGTTCACGACGGGACAAGAAAGGTACAATGACCAAACCAACCAAGGAAACACTGCTCTCCAAGTCTGTCAAATCATCCAAGGACAAAAACTATGTCAAAACCTAAGCTATCACACTGGAATACAGGCAGATTCCAGAATATTAATCGATGTAAAGTACATGAATGAATCAACACAATTTAGATTCATTCACTTCGCTGCAGAAAAACATTTTGATTTTCCACTACAAGAGATTACACCTCCCTCAACTTTTACCTGCACAAAAAGGTACTTCCTCTTGCCACTAAAACAACAACATAAAAAAACCACCTGAATACTCTGCATTTAGTATTCAGTTTATCATCAAAAATACATGAAAATGAACTCACTGGTGAACAAGAAATTGACAGAGAGTATAGGATAGCTTATGAGGGCAGAAGAAGAATAGAAAGTTTTACAGTACAAGACATTTAACAAGTTGTGTAATTCTGCTCCAAGGCAAGACAAGTACACACACTTTCTAGAAATAACTTGGGATAGTTTACATCACAAGTTTGAAAAAGGACTACAGGTATACATTCATCAAGGGTCTGTTTTTAAAATGACAAATATAGGAAAACAGTGCGTATGTTCTCTTGCTTAAAAAATGCACGGGAACCTCAAATTTATTTCTCTATTCCTTTGATGCCGAGGTGTTGGAGAGAAGAGAATAAGAAGACTTTTCAAACAGTAATCTAAATCGCCTCCTCTCCTAATTAGCCAATATATCCTCCAATGCTTTGCAATTTTGTTTTGTTTTGATTGAAATAAAGATCTCTTTCCATGAAAGGAAATACTTATGCTTGTACTAAAAAGCAAAGAAACCAGATGTCGAAGCATTATTAAAAGAAAACAGCATTTTTATAGTATTAATATGCCATTTACTACAGACTGGTTTTCAAATATCAAAATAATGAGAAGAAAGAGAGTACTGACTACCCTGAGGTATGCAACAAGCGGAAGACTTCAAACATGACCCATGTCTACTGTTGACAAGGTTATAGAGATAAAAAAAAATCCACGTCCATGGGGGTTATACAAGAAAAAGTACCATGTTAAATTTGAGCTTAAATTATAATTAAAATACACAATCTCCTGGCAGTGGCAAGTTCAAACAGATTCCAAGTACAGAATCAATGAATATGGCAAACCTGATGTTACAGAATTCAGGGCTGCCTACTCCCCTCTACAACTTCCAGGGACACACTTTGTAAAAACCACAGACAAAAACTGACGTCCTGGGAATTATGTAGCGATGTGGGATACCATAACCCACCACAACAAAAACAAATAAGAATAATACACAGAATTTTTAGCAACCAACGTAGTGTTGTCATCCATGGGAGTAAAGCCTGATGACAGATGTACTTTCTGCCATAGGGAAAAGGATAGCATAGAGCACATGTTTTGGAGATGTATGTATGTGTCCCTTTTTTGGAATGATTTTCAAAATGCAATGAACACTACTTGCACACACACTAATATTTTCTCTTCAAACGAATACCTGGTTATCTTTGGAAATGACACACGCTTTAAATCAGATAAAGTGTTTGATTTCATTATTGTCATAGTGAGAGGTGTGTGTGTGAGTGTGTGTGTGCGTGTGTGTGAGTGTGAGTGTGAGTGAATGAGTGTGTGTGTGTGTGTGGATGAGTGTGAGTGAATGAGTGTGTGTGTGTGTGTGTGTTTCATTATGCATCCATATATATAAATGTCTATGTATGATTATGTGTGCATATTTGTTGTGCAAGTTTGTGTTGTGTTATTTTGATGGCAGGACTTTTGTCAGCTGAGGTGAATCTTTTTTGTATCTATGTGTTTGATGTGTGTTCATTGTTTTACATTGGTTGTTGTACAACGCTTTGTGCTTCCTCTTCCGGGGATGAAAAGCGCTAACAAATGGTCATTATTATTATTATTATTTTGATTGCAAAATTCTTTATATATATAAATGCAAAATGGATGAACAAAAACCTCATTTCAATGTATTCAAAAAGTATTTAAGAGTACGGTATGAAACTTAAAAGTATATTGCGTATACAAACCTTATCTCTGTTAGTTTCCACACAAATTGGTATCTATACAAAAATCTTAATTGTAACAGAGGTTGATTAGAAACATGAAAGCTATTTGGAATATTGCTTACTTACGTTTATTATGTTCATTATGTGATTTGAGGCTATGTGCACGTGTATCAAGATGGGCTTGTTTCGTTGATGATGTAGGCAGAGAATCATCTCGTCTTGTGAAAACAACTTAAAAATAACTGATCAATGCACGTGTTTAGTTATTTATGTAGTTATGCAGTTGCATGCCAGCTCGTTTTGTTGAATTTATTTACTCCGTTACTTAATGTCTTTATGTTTGAGGTTTGCTTATTTGTTTATTATATTTATTTTACCTGTAGCCTGTAAGATTCAGTTTGTTTTGCTTGTCTCTGTACTTTATAAAAATGCAAAAAAAAAGAATAAAAATTAAAAAAAAAAAAGAAGTGCAACTATAAAAGATGAAAATAAATTAATAAAACGTCCCCCAAAAGTGCTTCTTTCTATTTACAATATACGATACTATGTGCTGTAATTAATTGACTGCAGACCGCTTTATTATAATCCACATCTCATTCTTAAAAAAAAAAAAAAATCAAACATTTAATGATCTACAAAAAGACTAAGACTGTCAATGATCTTTCAATGTAAAATCAGAAGGCACTTCAGCTTGCCTCTATTTTATTGTTTTTGCCCATCTTCCACTTCCTCCTCTTTTTGCTGAATGGATGGATAATTCCAAACTTCATTCCAATGTTTTGACATTTTTTTGTGATTTCAAGTATAACATTTTGGCTATAATCTTAGGGAACAAGTCTGGTCCTTGAATTGAAGAAGAAAAGAAAACGCCACCTTGGAAAAAAGTCACATGACCGTAAGCCAATCAGCTATTTATAACATGAGGAAACCAATCAGACTTAAGCCTTTAAGCCTAAACCAATCAGACTTAAGCCTTTATCAAATAAAATCAAGTCAGTTGACAGCTGTTTCGATGGTTCAGTAGTCTCTGCTCTTAATGAATGCCACGAATGTGCACTGTTTAAAATTATTTTTGTCACCCATGGGACCATGAGACAGAAAAGTGTATTCCCAGGACTGATTGTCTATTTCCATCATTTTCCGGGACAAATACTGACGCTCAGGGACTGTAGGCAGCCCTGAGAAACGGATATTACTGATTCAGAAATTTAAAATGTTCAAAATGCTCAACATGACCATGATTCCGTTTAAAAATAGAAAGAAGAAAAAGTCATCGTGGAATTATGACTGTGTAGTGCAAACCAGCACCAAGCGCTGAGGAGGCTGCTGTGTTTACACCACTTCATACTCTTTGCGAATGGCACGAGCAAGGCAGCAAGCGAAGAGCACACCCACCACCTGTAAACAAATAAACATACCATCAAATAGGATACAACCACCTGTGAATAAATAAACATGCCATCAAATATGATACAACCACCTGTGAATAAATAAACATGCCATCAAATATGATACAACCACCTGTAAACAAACATAACAGCAAATATGACATAAATACAGTGGAACCCACTTAACATGTGTCCGGAATCGCCATTTATATCCAGCAGCTGCATTTCCACTTACTTCCCGATTTTCAGAAAGGATCTGTGTGGCGATCGATCTTTACTTTTCGTGAACGTAAACAACTGAACGGTTGTTGATATTCGGGCCTCTAGTCATATTAGTGACATTCCACTTCCGCCAACATGGGAGAAAAGTTTACTCGCTTTTGATTGGTCCTTTCCCAATCAGTGGATATGCCACGCTGTCTGATTGGCTGAGAAAACAGAACAATGGAGTCGGTTCACAAACGAATGTCGGAATGTTCACACATCTTGACAGAAGTTTTCATGATTTTGCCGTTTCAGAAATAAACACAACAAGCTGAACATCATATGAGCATCATTTTGACACCGCTTTGTGTCACTGTGCTTGCAGTTGTTGGAGAATTGATCAGGCGAGTGCATACTGTTATCGTCATGTCTTAGCTACTTGCCTTTCTCAAGTTTCTGCTTTCGCGCATTATTTATTACACCTCGGACATCGTTTTTTCTTAACATGAACTTCGGATAACACGAGCAAATTTCTCCGGTCCCCTGTTACTCATGTTAAGCAGATTTGACTGTAGATAGCTACTGGTATGGAATTGGCCAAAGTCAACTTTGAAAGTAGCTAATGCACCAACAGCAAACTTTGGAGTCGCTCGAAACGCACAAGAAGAGTTTCCCAAAAATAGAAGAGGTGTAGATGAACAACTTCAAATAAGTGGCCATGACTGCAGAAGGCAGATGATGGCATACTATGTTGGTTGTGCATTAAAAAAAAAAAGAAGAAGAAGAAAAGAACAGTGCCTAGAAGAACAGTGCTTTAACAATGGACGGATCATGATCAAAGCATGTGTGTATGAGTGATGAAAGGTATAGGATAAATGAACTGCAATTTGCACATAGTTTTAATAAATAGCATGTAAAGAAGTAGATTTATGCATGATTCTCCCCCCCCCCCCGCCTCTTTTTTGTTCTTGTGCCCCTTTGATTGGAGTCCTAGTTTGGAATCAACACTGCTGAAGGGGTTAATTACGATTTCTACGCAAAGAACACTCATGCATTTTTACTGTTTTCTGTCCCAGGCAGGTTGTCAGATGTTTGTTAATACCAGTCTTGTTTTGATAGCAACAAACTGATTGCTTTTTTTCTTTTTGCTTTTTTTCAGATTTGTCTATGTGTCTGACCTTTATGAACCTGTTGGCGATGGAGCTGACAGCCAGGTATGTAGATGTGTGTCTTCTTGAAACAAGAAAGAAAAAGATTAGCAGCCATGTAAAGCAGGTGTGACCATTTTCATAAAGATTTTCCTGAGATCCTGGTGCTATGACCAAAAAGAAGGGAAAAGAAAAAAAAACATTGTAACCTATTGCCCTTTTTGAATTTCTGTGTGCCAGAAAGAAGGAAAAAAACCCACTGTAACCTATTGCCCTTTTTGAATTTCTGTGTGCGAGAAAAAAGGTTGTTTTTTTTTAGAAACCCCTCTGCCGTAAGAACTACACAAACTAAAAGAAAATTACTTTTGAAGTAAAATTCCTTTTTGTGTGTTTCACTATTTTTTTTTATAATGTTTTTACTGTTTGGTTATTGCTGAAAGAGGTTTTCTTTTTTCACAGATCTTCATCACAGAGTCCTACGATGCCACAACTCATTTTGAGACCACCTGTGAAGATGTGCTGAAAATCTACAAGAAGATAACTGGCAACGACTTCGACTTCAGCAAAGTGACGCACACGGAACAGCAGATGGCAGGATAGATGCATTAAATGAGATGCCACCACCCAGTTTTTTTGTTTGTTAGGTTTTGGTTTTTTTAACCACCAGTCATGTCACAAAACATTTTATTTATTCATTGTTTATTTCCTTTTTCGTCAGATTTGTTTTTATTTCTTGTGAGTTTTTTTTTTTATATGGCACATGACATTCAGGTGTTTGTATACTGTTCTTGCAACCCCCTCTGCCACCCCCTGCTGATGTTTTCTCAGCTGTGACCTGTATGGGACTACGTCACAGATTTTGGTGAACATTATTTTCTTTGTGACTGTTTTTTGTTATCTTTTTTGTTTGTGTAGTTTGGAGTTTTCTTGAACAAATACATAAAACTTTTTAAATTATGTAATTTGCTCTCTTGTTTATCATTTATCTTGGAATTGTGTAGGCTTTTTTATGGTCTGAATACATCATTTGCTGTTTTATTAGTCTTAGTTACATGTATAAGTTTATTGTTTTTAAGCTATTTTCTATTGTTTGCAATGAAATTGTATTGAAATGTTGGGGCTGATGGTCCTTTATTTCTCTCCCCCACCCCTCCCTTTTTTCTTTTTATTTAACCCCCTCCCCTCTGTTTAAATACCTTATGTAAACATAACACATCGTAATAACCTTTGATTTCAGTCCTGTCTTCTGCTACATCTGTTGCTCAACACCATTATCTGAAATATTGTAGCCCATAGTCTGTATCATTACTGTATTATTCTTTTGTTTTTCAATTAGCTTTTATTTTGGGACTGTCTCTTCCCACCCCCCACCCCCACTCCCATCCTTCCCATTTCTAAGTCAGGGCAGTGTGAAAAAGCATTCCTAAATGTTTAGACATCCCCTCCCAAGGGGTTCCATTTGCATTTCTTGTGACAGCATGCAGTATTTTTAGGTTTTCTTCTTGATGACTCGATGAAAACGAGTGGACTTTTTTCTTCCATAGGATAGAAATTGTTATGAAATGGATGTGTGTTTTATTTATATTTTAAGGACTTTTTTATGTTTAGTGCACTGAGTTTTAAACAACAAGGGAATTAATGAGTGTTATGAATCTGTTGTGAAGAAGTATGACCGATACACCATCCACTTAATGTACAAGACTGTGTGTCAGTTACTTAACTGTGAAGTAAGGCAGTCTGTGTTCCATTTCTCTTTGTCGCTACGCCATTATCACAAAGTTATATTTCTTCAAATCATGTCAGAATGTTTTATGCTTGCTGATCTTCTGAGTGTATGAGATTAATCATGATTGTCAGGAAAATGATTTCTATCATTATTAAGTGTACATAATGAAAAATGTCCGTTAAACTGTATTATGCAGGATTAAGACTGGTGTGTTCAAACTGCATTGTGATTTTCTTCATATTTGCCTGTTTAGAGTTAGAATTATTTGACTATGTTTTATGGATATAAATCACCCCAGTTTTATATTCAATATAAAGGGTTTGATTAGCTGCATAGCTGTACTTCAGTTTTCTAGTGAGTCAACACAAGTTAGATGAAGAAGCATTGACTTTTTGAAAGTTAAGAGCCATCATAGTGAGAATGCCAGTTACTGTCATATATAGTGTAAGTGGGCATCGTTCATAACTCTGTATACTGACTCCTGATTTATCATCTTCATGAAAATATTTCATGTATGTTTGTATGTTATGAATCATTTATTCATGGGAATTTACAGGTAGTTTAGAAAGATTTGATGTCTCCTTGTTTGACACCTGTGAATGTTAACATGATTGCAGGCAAAACTTTCAGTCAGTTATCTGTTCACTTTGAGCTTTTTTGTGTAAAGGAAAAAAAGAAAAAGTTTTTACTGTCAGTAATAAGTTCTTCAGTGTTAAACGGAAAAGAAAACAGGAAAAGTATGTCAACCCAATGGAATAATTGACATAAGAGTGAGAGACCCAACACGAAAGCTGAAGTAATTAATCACAGAAAAGAGCACTAAAGCTGGAATGACAAAAATACAGAGAAAAGGGGAAAGAAATAATGCATGTCAAAATTTTCAGAAAGTTTCCTGTTCATAGATATTTTGCATGTTTTTTACCTGAAAATTTTATGTCAGACTACTATTGCCAAACTCTGTGCTCAGACTAATTTTCCAGTGGTTTTTCTGTGGACGCTTCTGATGCCTGAATTCTGTGGTATTGTCATTCTGTACTCAAAGGAGATATAGATCGTTGGGGAGGACATTCCATGAGAGTGTCTGCTTTCTGTCATTTTCTTTTCATTTGATGGACTCGGGTTCTACAAGAAAGATTGTTTTTTGGTCCCATTTCATCATTGCACTAGTTTACAATTGTATGGTCAATGAAGCTGAGGATAAATACTGATTGTAAAAAGAAATTTTGTGTTCTTTATTTCTTTGCACATTTGTCATAACACTGCCTTTCTTTCTTTATCACCATACTTTCCTGCGATCACCATACAATCCGATAGTCTGGTGGCTTGGTGGTCTAGCTGTAGTGTGCCCAGCTAGAGATGGAAAGGTCCTGGGTTTGATCCTCCATTGGAGCCTAGACTTCTTCCCCCATCCACTAGACTAGACATGTGTGGTCTGGGTCGTCCAGATGAGACAATAAACTGAGGTCCCTTGTGCAGCACATTCAGTGCTGTAAAAGTACCCACAGCAACAAGAGTATTCTACCTGGCAAATTTCTGTAGAAAACCTACTCTGATAGGCAAACACATAATATAGACAGGATAAAAAGGGGGTGGTGTGAGAATTTATTCACTGTTGCCTCATTGCGAACAAGCTGAGGCATTTTATTCCATCACAGAAAGTCGTTCACTGTGCTTGTAAAGTTCCAAAAACAATGGTGGTAAAATGTGTGTTCAGCCCTATGTGGTTGACAAAAAGACTAGGTGAGACAAACAAAACCGAAAAAAAGGTTTTGCTTTGCTGGCACCGTGGGTCAATGTTAATGGGCAAGTGAAGTGTCTGGGGGGAAAAGTATGAATTGCCACATCCACTATCAGCTTTAGCTGCACTGTACAGTTGAGTTTGGGGCCTATTTCACTATATATTCCCTATTACACTCACCCGTTCATACTGCTCTTAGAGCATCAGCAGCTGTACCGATGAAAGCATTTTTGGTGAAAGTCATGTCCTGACTCACAAGTCATGAATTTGAAGAAAGTATTTTCAAAGTTTATTTGCAAGCAACCACTGTACACTCTGCTAGACTCAACTACAGTATGCAGGCAGTCCACTGATTATGATCATTTACATCTTTCTCACACTCACCTGGTATTATTCTATTTACTTAGCCTCAAAAGCAAGCACACAGTACATTTTCGTTAAGTGTTTTAAAGTAAGGAGAGGATTTTCATAGTACTCTAAAACTTCATGACCTTTTAAACTTAACAGGCACAAAACAAAGATGGTAGCGCTCATCCTTTCTTCTACACTCTCTGGGCCAATGGCTGCCTGGCAATAAGGGCAGCAACTAGTTTCACATCTGCACAAATGGCAAGACAAGAAAAAGAACATCAGCCTGAGAGGAAAGTTCCTGCACGCACTGGTTCTATTTTCCTCGGTGTATGCATGTCATGATGCGAGTCCTGGATTTTCACAGCAGATCGAGCTTCAGAAAAGGATCCAAGCAGTGGAAGTGAGATGCTTCAGAGGAGTCCTCGAGATCTCCTACGATCAAGGACCTAGTAACATTGAAGAAGTCGCATTGGTCAGTATATGAAGACCTCAATGACCACAGTGAAAATACAGGAAGGGGAAATAGATGGTATTGGCCATGTGACAAGATCAGGCGGACTGCCAAATACCTTACTCTTAAGGGAACAGTGGTGGGGAAGAGAGTGGGCTGTGACAACAAAGTGAGCGGGATGACATTGAGTGGACAGAGATAAGTTTAGGCCAAAATTCAGACCCTATCCCACAACCACCAGAAATTCAGAATTTCCCAAGGAGGTATCACAGCATTCAGAATATTCCACATACGCTCAACCACACCTGCTAAGCAGATGCTTGACCAACTGCGTAACCCAATGCGCTGCGTCACGCCTCTGGTGCTGGGTATTTTCGTGTTTCCGCAACCCGCCGAACTCTGACATGGATTACGGGATCTTTAACGTACGTACTTGATCTTCTGCATGCATATACACACGAAGGGAAATAAGCCACTAGCAGGTCTGCACATAAGTTGACCTGGGAGACTGTAAAATTCCTCACACATATTTCACCAGGCGCTGCCGGGATTCGAACCCACGACTTCAGGATTAGAAGTCCGTCGCCTTAACCACTCTGCCATGGCGCCCGTCTATTCAACTGTAATACAATTCTATTGCTTGAAACACTGTGCACAGAAATTTGCATTCAGCAAGTCAAAACACATCTGCAGCAAACAATGCCTGTTCAATACAATTCTATTGCTCGAAAAAGCATGCACGGTAATTTGCCTTCAGCAAGTCAAAACAAATAGAGCAAACAATGAAACAAACAAACGAGGAGGGGAAAATACTGGCAGGAATTCAGGCAGATGGTGAACGGACAGGCATTGTTTTGATCATCACTGGGACAGGGTATTGATGATGCCACTATTAGTGAACTAGAACACAAAATGAGAAAGAACTCTCTCTCCCCCTCGCCCTCTCCCTCTCTCTCCCCCTCGCCCTCTCCTTCTCTCCTTAAGTGCTCAATCAACTTCATGACAAGCAGACCCAGCTGCAGCTGCACTTTATCAGTGTGGGAAGGCAGATTTCAAAATTTTCCCAAAGAGGTGCGACAGCATTAGAAATATACCATATACGCTACACCACACCTGCTAAGCAGTAGCTTGACCAAATGCATAACGATCCAATGCACCGCATCAAGCCTCAGATACATACTCATTGCTGGCCATTTTCGTGTTTCCACAACTCACTAAACGCTGACATGGATTACAAAATCTTTAGCGTGCATACTTGATCTTCTGCAGGCGCCACTGGCAGGTCTACACATAAGTTGACCTGGGAGATCCTCAGATCATAAAAATCCCCACTCTTAATCCACCAGGTGCCATCGCCAAGACTTGAACCCGTGCAGCCTCAGACCAACCAGATCAGAAGCCAAACTCTTTACTGGTTCAGCTACTACGCCCATAAACTGAAAACCTGTGGGAGCTAGAGGATTTTATTAAGACATAATGCTGTAGGGACGATGACACATCAGAAAGTAGCCCATAAGGGCTGTTGGCATATTAGGCCCTGGGCACATATGAGGTATAGGCACATCAGAATGTGGCCACACTGGGCTACAGGCACATCAGAATGTGGCCACAATGGGCTACAGGCACATCAGAATGTGGCCACAATGGGCTACAGGCACATCATAATGTGGCCACGATGGGCTACATGCACATCATAATGTGGCCACGATGGGCTACAGGCACATCAGAATGTGGCCACGATGGGCTACAGGCACATCAAAATGTGGCCACAAAGGGCTACAGGCACATCAGAATGTGGCCACAATGAGGTATAGGCACATCAGAATGTGGCCACAATGGGCAGAGAAAATATGACATGACAATAAAGTATATAATTAAAAAAAAGAAAGAAAAAAAGACATTGACATCAACTGATAGAGCCTAACCGTACGAGAGGTACATATTTAGTTACCTATGTCCATCACCAAGAAAGGCAGGAGATTAAAGTTTAAAAAAAAAACCCGATTAAAAGGAATATATTAATTATTAGGAATCACAACGAACCGAGGTTTATTTCAGCAAAATTAGTAATTTTCAAATGATTATTCGGTAAAAAGATATCCCAAGGAATAAGGGTAAACAGGAAGTGAACCTTTGTTCAAGCTAGAACGAAGCAAGATGGAGTCCGACGAGACGGCAGTCTATTGCATCTGTAGAAAACCTTATGATGATGCGTTTATGATTCAGTGTGATGAATGCAAGGACTGGTTTCACGGAAGGTAAGACTAATTTGTACTGACTGTGTGTTTTCCTTAAAAAATGGCATACCATATGGCATATTACCCGAAAAACAAAATGATTAAGTGAACAGTACCAGTCTGAGTCTGCCGTCATTCACAATCACTGATCAGACTCAGTGAATCACATACACATCATAATCATTTGTTTATCCCTTACAACTTATCAGTTCATTTATAAATATATATCTTGTTGCAAACTTGAAAGTCAGTTTGTAGGTTTATTAGTCTACTAGTCATATAAAAGTTGCAAGTCAAAACAGAAAAAGCCATCTGCCACCAGTCGTTCAAGATTGACACTAACAAAGGCCTCACTCTACGGTTAGCTTTTCCGTTTTCGGGGTGTTACACTATATTCCCTAGTACACTCACGCGTTCGTTTTGCTCTTACTAGCGCATCAGCAATAATAAAAACCACTTTCTGTGAAAGACCACTTCTTAACTCAAAATTCAGCCTCTTAACCAAGATATGCATGCCCGGGATCATCAGCGCAGGAACACACACAGTCCACGGATTAGGATCATTTACAACTTTCTCACGCTTATCTGGTATTTTTCTATTTCCTTAGCCTCAAAAACAACCATGCAGTACATTTTTTCCTCACTTAAAAATGTTAAAAAAAAATGTCACTTAAAAAAAGTCAGCAGAGGGTTTTCTCTCTCGCACTCTATAGAAGATTTTTTTTTACCTCCCGCGCTAACTGTAAAGTGAGGCCTCATGTAGTATTTCTATAAATTGCCACTAAAAATAAAATCCTCTGCTACTTATAAAACTTTTTTAAGGTATGAAAAAATGTAATGTGTGG
>JAVDPJ010256258.1:0-11446 GCA_034780015.1 Urosalpinx cinerea
CTGCCACACAGCATGGAAGGTATCGATACAAGGAAGCAGAAGGTGGGGGGGGGTGAAAGTAAACGTCATAACTTTACAACTAACAAAACATGTGACAACATACAATTCATGCACACGTGATTCATTCTCTGTATGTTTACGTCTTCTGCAAATATATAAGCACGCCAGTACATAATATGTCCTAATTTCTGCATCATCAAACTCATTCATAAAACACACATACCTAGCCTGGTGACGAGCTTAAAGGCACCATCCACATTTTACACTCTTACAATGTCAGAAACCTCAACTACGTACATCCACGCGGATAAAAGACTGCTTTAAATCACAGCCTTCTTGTCCATTCGTCTCCCTCAGCTCAATGAACGAACCACCACCACCTTTTGATCTAATACAGGAAATCACACTAAGCCAGATCCTCTTTCAAAGATGCAAGTTGCCTCTGCAAGTCTGACCCAACGTCTTTGTTTCGGTTTTCCTTCACTGGACTGGTCTGCGTTTGACTTGCTACCTTGTTTCAGTTTGCCAGGATAAATGAGGCGGTCACTACAAGATCGGCAAGGATGCTGGAGAACCAGCCGGCATATTAACAACCTTGCTTTAACCATGCTGGTTATCTGAAAAGCACGACTGAAAAAAGAAGAAGTTCTTATCATCAGGAAAAAGCATATTTTTCAGCTGTGGTTTCGTGAGATGTGACCGCCATTAGACATTCGATTTCATTCTAGCAAACTCCTCCACACGACTTGCACGATCCGAAATCTTACGAAACACTGGCTCTTGCGAAATGTTCCCCAGCTCTTCACGCCTGCAATTAGTAGCTAGCGACCAACGAAAAAAATTTAAACCCAATAAAGCGCCAAACCATTACTATCACAAACACAGAAAACTCATTTCATAAACGCCAGAGGACAACAGTACGTTTATCCAAAAGGGTTAATGACATGTGTCTCCACATTTCTTCGCATAATCATCACTGACAATCGTATGTGGAAAATAAAATTGCCCCTCGGAAGTGCAATGGAATGTTTTGTAATTTACTCACAGCACCCACGATTTTCACTCTGCGAAACTGGCTGGACTTGGCCAGCATTGCAAGGCCCGTTACGTTATGCTTTCAGTAATACCATCTCTGGCTACAATTCAACTGCCTTCTCTCTTAGACTACGGGCCATCCCACTTCCTATTCCTCTTCGAAATATACCTCCCCATTTCCAAACATTTCTTTAGGATTTGGTTAAAAGCAGCGACAGCAAAAATAAAAAAAATCGATCAGACATTTCTAAAATCACTTACCTTACGAAATGACAACAGCATCATACCTGGCAAATTTGTGACTCAATAAGAAACTGTGATGCCTTTTAAAGGATTTGCTAAAATGTCTCTTAACGAAACAAAACTTTTTAACTGACAAAAAATGGCTAACGTAACAAAAACCGTAATAAATCATTTACTAATAATTTTTAAAAAAATCATTCGAAATTTCATTCGAAAGTTAACTGCAAAAAGTTGCAGCAGACACATTTACACTTAACAATTATCATAGTGGCCTACAAAATGCTGAATGAACTGTTTGCAAAAGCAACTTTATAGAACTAAAAAAAAAAATGGACTACACAATAATAATGAAGCTGACAATTTATAAAACATAATGAAAGATTCACAGTATACACTATAATAATTGTACCAGCTTGCATAACAACTGCATACATAGCGTTTCGGAAGCGAATAAACGGACAAGACCTGTTCACTATGACAATAAGTAATCACTATTACCATTTACAGAAATCTACAGTTCTTTTCATAAAAACATCAGGACTTCTCTTTAACTATCCCTCTGCATCCCACGGGTCTAAAGTGAGAAACAACAGACACAGATTGCAGTTAGGGATTAGAACTGCTAACACAATCCATTAGAACCACTCTAGACATAGTGTCACGTCACATGCTCTGGACACTGTTCCATCTTGTTACTTGGATCTCTCCTTCAGTGGTAACAATCTTCAGCATTCGCTGAGGATTAAACCCCTCTAAAGTGTGTTACTAATGTTGGCGGTTTGTTTTAGTTTCGCTTTTTTCCCCCCTTGCACACTACATCCAGGTAAGTTGAGATGTCACTTCACGAGCCTCGTAGAGATTCCAGGTTTCTTAGCGGAATCCAGAGTAGCTGCAACAAGAAGAGAAACTCTACGGTTAAGTGACTACAGAGAAAGTGTGACATCGTTAGTTCCGGTGCTTTGATGGTGGGGGTTAGATGAAACTTGCAGCATACCTGAGATGTCTTCATAAAAAGTGGTCATTATCTCGTCGAAAATATTAGTCATCAAAATTTTGAGTTTCATTTCCTTTTGAACCCCTACTATGGCCCTGTTAATTTCCCGTCATTTCCGTCTCTAAAGAATACAACAATGAAGACTGCAATGTTTGAGCTTGTTGTATGGGGCTGGAAAACCTATCAACATTTTGTTTGCCTATCATAGGCATTGTGTGATTTCCAAATGCAACCCCTGAATTGATCCTTCTTTTAAAGTTAAATGGCAGCTTATAAAAACAAAACAAAAACAACAACAAAAAACCCAGAACTTGGATTTTTTTGTAGCTTATAATTAAAGAAAAAATATGAAAATGTAATTCAGGGTTATAAACTTGACGTTTTTCCTGAATGTCACCAAATGGAAGCGACAGTATGGAATTCCCAACGATTTGGAATATAAATTGGTTTTTGATGCGATCTACACTCTTTCGTGCCGTGAGCCTAGTCAATCGACGCTGAAGATAGGAATGGGATGATTCTCCACAGCGTCATCTGAGTAGCTGTACACCAACTAGAGAGTATTGTTTAGTACATTCTATCATAAACTGTTCAACAAAGTGACTAGAATTGTAGAGAAGAGTGTCAGCTTAGGGATAGAGCTAATGAAAAACAATACCTGCAACAATAGTTTGGTCTAAGAATTTCACTATTTTCATATAGCTACGGTAGTCAGTCAGTATGTAACATTACTGAGTGAATTACGTACAAAAAGTTACATGTCAAAGACGGTAATGTGCCTCGACTAAGGATTGAACTATTGAAATTGTCTCATTCATATGTATATTAAAACATGCAAGGAAACTAGAACGGCTAGTTATGGGAGAGAACTACATTGTAACATAAGGTATTAAAGGGGAAACAATAATAAATTGGTGATCTAGCGTGGAATGAAAATGCACAAATGACAATAGTCAAAACAATGTGATCATTAAATAATTAAAATGACACATGTCTACATGTTACTGAAAATAATCATGAAAACCCAGATACAAAGAAAATGCATCAAAATCCATACAAATATTCCATTACTTAACAGTGCCAACCAATCCCCACATCTACTCCCCCTTTCCTTCCCACCCTTACATCCAGTCACAAATCCACGAGTTAGTAAAATATACCTCGTACTCAGATTCACTCCAAAACACACAACATTTCAAAACAAACAATAAAAGTGTTAAAGATACATTTCCATCAAGCCAGACCATGTGACATCCTCTGTTTCTCAACCCATTTTCTATCCGTATCCTCCTTTCTTCTTATTTTTAAAGGCATTTGAATACAATGTTCAACCTGTTTTGCATGGCTTGGACTACACAAGAAGGAGGAGAAGAAAGAAGGAGGGAGGAAAAAGAAGAAGAGGAGGGGGGAAAAGAAGAAAAGAAGAAATGTTACACATTGGTTTTCATCACACAACACACTTTACTGCAATACCGTTTTGATATGTATAGATAAAAGAATATTTGAGCATCATTTTATACTGCTTAAGAGTATTTGTTTCCCGTTGCAAAAAGGAGGTAATCTATCCATATTCAAAGTCTAAGATGTTTCTTTACACAAAAGCAGAGCGTGCTGTTTATTTTTTTTTTTTCACAATCAAAAGCAAATCCTGCTAACTTTGAATTATATCAAATTAAATGAATACACAACAATCTCTTGAGCATCACAAAATTAGTACTGATACAAGGTCCATTGGTCAGTTATATTTTTGAATTGAATGTATAATATCCTAATTTTATGATGGACAATCCACATTCTGAAGAAAGCAAAACCCAGAAGCATACCATGGTAGGTGGTCTAACACTGCAAACATCTAAGAACAGTATGTCAAGTCTTTCCCCAGGTATCTATGATATTTAAAAGAGCACAAATCCATCAACTAAAAAAACAACTGCTGAGCAACTTATGCTTTCACACAGCAACAAAAGTTCGTTTCTAGAAAGAACCACAACTAATAGTACTGGGTTTTTTTTTTGCACACAATCAAAAGAAGGAATATGCAACTCTAAGAGCACTTCAACAGGACGATTTCCTACAAAAAATACTGACAGGCAACTAACTAACTACACGAGACCATGAAAGAAGACATTCAAGCAATTCACACAAACCGTGCTTCAATCTTTGTACAGACTGTCATTTTGCACAGTGACAGATGACTGGTCACACCCTACTTACTTTCTATCAGTTCATCGTTTTCCTTCACAAAAAAAATATCTCTTCTTCCGATTTAATACATACCACGATGGATTTATAGATAAACTGCCAGGAAATGTTGGATAATACGGATTGGAACAAGCCTGTAATGGCTTGTGACTTTAGATTGGAAAAATCCATTAAGCTGCAAAGTGACTTTTGATTACTAACAAACATGGCTACAAACTGATTTTTGTCAAAATGTGGTGTTGACAACAAAGATACAAGATACACGCTGAAGTCACGATTTATCTTAAAATTGTCATTACGTCTTTAGGCCTTTCATATTTTCATATTTTCTTTCCTCTACATATAGGTATTGAAATATAAAATCAAACTTGGAACTGTCTGCATCAGTGAAATTTAGGCAACTTTATAATAGGTTAGAAAAGCTGATGCTTAGTCTGACATTTCTTATTATATATATGTGTAAGTTTTCTTTTCAAATAAAATCATATTTTTAATTATGGATTTATTTTTTCAAGAAATCTTCCAAACTTACACTAGGGCATTCGCATTACTAAAACAACTTCTGACCGTGGAAACATACTTTTTTTTCCCTTTTTTTTTTTTACTACTGGAAAATATGATCAAAATTACACAGGAAGTTTACTTACAGTCGATCACCTTGGACATCCGTTATCAACTTCCTGTGCCACACGAAATATATCCATTTCTATTCATTTGAACAACGTTCTTGTTGACTATTTTGTACATTCGAAACCAAAATAACAGAAGAGTACTTTGATTTCACAGCAGTTCAATTCGATGTTCAGCGTCAGTTCGCAGCGATAATGAAAACTATGGACGGAGGAGTTCAGAAGTGGGGAGTAGTAAGCGGTCAATACTGCAATAATATTTGAACAAATGCATGGGGTCTAAATCAATCTTGAAGCTTGAGCCAAAATGGGCGGGGGAAGGACCATACGGACCATAATGGACCAGAAAAATACCTATTGCATACAAGGCGGAAAAGGATCGAACAACCTTGTGGACAGCTTTCAACGTGGTTTTTAAAGAATAAAAGGTCCATCCGTTCTAAACAAGCAGAACAACCAAGCAATCTGGATGTAGGGGGAAATCTTTTATAACAGGTAAAAAGGGGTAACACTAGGGTGAGCTAGTGGATCTGAACAGCCTGACTGCACCAGGAAAGAAGCCCAACCCTTACCACTGCACACAAAAACTACTTCCAAACCTTAAGGCTCTAAATCACACCATCCAAACGAGCTTTGGAGCTAGACCCAACACGTCCAAACCGAATGGAGAGACAGGGAGCGGAGGGGGAGGGGTTGCTACAACAGACTCTAGCTGGATGGGGAGGGGGTGCGACAGGTGAGGGGGTGGGGAGGAGACAGAGGAAGGTCAGCGGAGCCGTAGTGGTTCTCCTCTATACTGCTGCTGTAGGTCAACACGGGCCCATACCCTTCAGGCGCCGACACCACCGTGGTGGTCAGGTTGGGGTTGTAGGTGGTGGGCCGCACCGACACCTCCACCGGCTGACGCATACGCTCGCGCCGACGGCGGGCGCGGCGCGCGCTGGCGGCGGCGGCGAGAGCGTCCGGGTCGTTGTTGTCGTTGTCGTTGTCGTCGGGAGCGTCTTCCAGCGACGCGCTGAGCTGCAGGGTGTGGCGCGTGTTGCTGGCCCTCTCCTCCGAGCAGACTGTCTCCGTGCGTGTGGCCACAGAGTGCCTGGCCCCCCCCCGCCCCCCCCCCCCCCCTCCTCCTCCTCCCTCCTCCCCGTCCTCCTCGCGCTGTTGAGGCATGGTCTGGATGTAGCGGGACACCAGGCGGCCCTGGCCCTGCGCGGGCGGCTCGGTCTGCGTCTGGCTGCTGCGGATGTTCGTGCTCCGCGCTGGGAGGGACTTCTGGGTGAGCAGCCCGCCAACCTTCTGCTTGGAAGGAGGGGCGTCCATGTCCTGGAGCAGCCCCAGCTCCATGCTGCCGGGCTCGAAGGTGACCTGCTTGTGGACGGAGGGGGGCAGGTCTGTGAGCGTGACCTGGGCCAGGCCGCTCAGCTTGTCCTGCACCTGCTTCTTCAGCAGCAGCAGCTCGATGTCCTTGCCCTTCAGCACCAGCTCCGTCAGGCTGCACGTGCTCTTCAGGGAGTCCAGGTTGGTCTGCATCTCGCCCTTGCGGTTGACGTACTCCATCACCTCCGTGCCGTACAGCGTGTGCACCTCGTCCACCAGCTGCTTCTCGCGGCTGCGGATGTCGGCGATGAACTGGATGGCCACGTCGTGGATGCGCTGCTCCGCGTTCTTGATGATGCTCTCGCACTTGGCCAGCACCTCCAGCTGCTTGTCGTACACGTCGATCTTGTTCTTGCAGGCCGAGAGCAAGTTCTGGATGTCATCCTTGTATTTGGACACTGCCTCGGAAAACTGGGTGATCTCGTGGTCCTTGTGCTCGTTGAAGGTGCACAGCACGCAGATGCACGTCTCGCAGGGCTCGCAGAAGAAGCGGACCGCCTCGTCCTGGTGCTCTTTGCATTCAATGTCCTTCTCGATCTCGCAGTCGAAGAGGCTGTGCTCCTTGGTGACCTTGGTGTCGCGGTGCAGGTCCACGCAGGCCTTGCACAGCAGCTTGTTGCAGTCCAGGCACTTGGACGTGGCCTCGCGGTGCTTGCGGTTCACCAGCTTGCAGATGTCGCAGAAGGGGAACTTGGACGGCCGCTGGCGGGCCACCACCTCGCCCAGAGACGACACCAGGAAATTGTCCGGCAGCTTCTTCACGCCCCCGAGGGGCAGCTGCGTGCGCTTGCGGCACAGAGGACAGGTGAACTCCCTGTAGTCCGTGTACTTCTTGTAGCTGCACTCAGACATGACGTGGTTGTCGATGCAGCTTTCGCAGAATGTGTGCAGGCAGTCCAGGCTCTTGGGCGACTTGAAGCCCTCCAGGCAGATCTTGCAGGTCAGGAACTCCTCGTGGATCTCCTGGGCCAGCTTGTTGCCGGCCACCGTGGTCGACATGCTGCTGCTGTTGTTGTTGGTGCCGAGGGTTCCAGTCAGGTCAATGGCCTGTGTGAAGTAACGCTCACGCTCCTGGCGCTGACGGTACCTGAAACACACACAAATGTTCATCAACTTCAATTTTCAAAATCTCCTCAAAATTGCTGTCTTCTCATCCTACTGGAGCAGCATCCACGCAATACCCCTCCCTTTGCAAAGTCCACGGTTGGTTGGTTGATCAGTGAAGGGTTTTACGTCCACAGTCCCCCATTAAGTGATGTGGCAGACGATGGGAGAATCGTTCCAGTTGAAAATTTTCTTACATGAATTACAATCAGATGTTTTTTCTAAGTATCACCAAAGCCCACTCATCTTGGTTTTTCTTTTGAATTAATTACAGAATAGGTATACCATTTACAAGGCGATTTTCTTTTCCTCTTTTCTATTTTTTCCAAGTTTAGTAAAACAATTTTGTTACAACTTTATGAAGTTCAATAATAAAAAAAAAAATTAAAACAATTTCTCAAATGTAATTTTGACACTCCTAGACTATTGTCAAAATGAATAGTCAAAATATATATCAAGTAAATGAAATTAATAATTCTGACTCTTGAAATTACTTACTTTACAAGAAAAAAACCTTTTCATATGCGATTTCCTATTTTGTGATGTGAAGCAGGATTATTATAACACAGACCTCTTATACACCTGTGTACGTGTAGACGTGTGACTCCTCGGTTTGTCGCGCATGGAGTGTTCGTTTATGGCACGCCACTGATTTCCTGTGTGCTCGTGCGCATGCACACACGTGTGTCTGTGTGTAGCCTTGAACATGGATATGACAAATGACAGCTTTTTTCAAAACATATGACTGCAACTACACGAACACAGTCATATTTTTTTTCTCTCTCTCAGTATTTTGAAGAGTCGCAGAAACAGAAATAAAGACCCAAACACGGTCACACTTATGAACATTAAAACAACGTCAGCAGTAAACAACAAGAACCAACAAACAAACAAAAAAGACGATAAAGGCGTCAGTCCAACACACATAAAAGCAAAACGTGTCTCAGGGAAAGGAAAAAGATGGTAAAAGTTACTGTAGGCCTTCTTTCACCCTAGTTCGGAGCCTGGACCCCCCCCCCCCCCCCCCCCCCCCATCCACTAGACCAGAGGTGGTGTGTGGTCTGGGTGCTAGTCTTTCGGAGGAGACGACAAACCGAGGTCCCGTGTGCAGCAAGCATTCAGCGCACGTCAAAGAACCCACGGCAACAAGATCGAGTTGTCCCTGGCAAAAATCTGTACAAAATCCACCCTGATAAGAGAAAACAAATATACATAATGCAGACAAGGGAAGGGGGGGGGGGGGGCGAGGGTGGTGAATAAGTGGCGCTGCACTGCTGCGAGCGCTATCCCCGGGCAGAGAAAATCTGCCGTGATAATAAAGTGTATTCTTGTATACACCTCATGTACACCCACAAAACGTGTTTCAGTGCTGGCTTCCCAAAGCAGGTATACAGGGCTGAGTGATTACACGGAAGACTTGCCTCCGCTCACCCCTTCCTTACATTTGCTCTTTTCTCTAGTTATGTCAGTCTGTCAGTCAAAAGGTGAGGGAGGAGGGGGTGGCATGATAGAGGAGAGTTCCAGCCAGAGCAGTAGAGAGAGAGAGAGAGTGTGTGTGTGTGTGTGTGTGTGTCTGTGTTTTTGAGTGTGTGAGTGCCCAGGTAAACTCAACCCCCTCCATCATGTAACATTCACTGATGGACCCATCACGAGCCACTGATACTATCACACACCGTAAGAAAAATATACGTTCATTACTGAGCACACACACCGTCTTTGTTGGCGCTCTGGTTTTGCTCCAAAAGACGTCTGTGTGTTAGAAGATCGGCACTGAGGTTTGGGCTCACAAGCACACTGACTCATACCCTTGAATGCACGCGCATACACTCGCACGCATAAGCGTCAGTACCCTCATATACACACACACACTCAGAATTTGTTTTCCTTTTGCCTGTCGATCAAAGAAAGCGAGTATTGACGTTAAACCCAAGTATCACCCACCCACAAACACACTGTACATACACACACACACACACACACACACACTCTCTCTCTACATATGTATGTACTCAGAGTTGAGTCTCTTCGTATATCTGATGTACACAGAACAGAAGAGGGGATATATATATATTTTTTTTATGAGAGAAGAAAGCCTGAGGAACTGGGTAAAAATCAAGAACACAACACGCGAAGAGATGATCGGGTTGGAAGGAGAAAAAAAACCATGGGGGGGGCGATTCACCCCACAGAGAAGAAACCCAAACTTACTTCAGCTCCACGGATACTAAATGCGCACTCTGGTTTTTTTTCCTCAAGACGAGATTCCAAAGAGACGAGACTGGGAACTGCCAGCAACAGGCTACAAACCCTTTCAACTGACAATACACAATGCGTGTGGTGAAAGGTCCAAGACAAGTCAGGTACCACAGCCGCCGCAACCAGAGGATCACTGTCACACAGGTACACGGCCCCCTAGACTCCGCGCCACAACCTCAGACGAAATGAAAGGTGGCTGCCATTTTGGTGCGGGGCCCTATAGGTTCTAAACTACACAGTGTAGTGTAGGCCTAGCCTATAGTCGAAAGGAGAGGGTAGAATCATGCGGAAATGCCACGCACATGATGTAGTTTTCCCCCCGCACGCACAGCAAGGGGTACGCTGGCGATGCCCTTGTGGGAAGGCACGGAACACAGTACAGACGTGTTGTACGTGTTGAAGGAAGCCCGCAGGTGTTGTAACCCTCAGGTGTGGTGGCGGCGGCGGTTAGGTGAAGGGGTTACTGCAGCTACTGCATTCTCTACACTACTACTAGGTCTGTGATTTAAGTTTGGTCAGCGGACCTCCTGACGTCACCTCCCGAATCGGCCTCAATTTGCTTCTGTAGCCATGGTAATAGGCTACACAGTTGAAGGAAAGAATCTCCACGATGCCTGAGATGAATGACCCCCACCTCTTATGTACTGTTTATATATGCTAACATTGTGTTAGAGGAAGATTCGTGATTGTCTTTTTTTTCCGCTTGTCACACTCACCTGTGATAAGCATATAATGGCACAATATATTATCTATATCTCTATATAATATATATATATAATATTATATATATAATATCTAATATCAATAACTAGCTAGCTTAATAGTTTCGGATTCAAATAGGCTACTTCAATGGTCTGCCATTCAAATATGGATTGAAAGTAGGCTACCTCTGTGGCTTATCCGGATATCGATTCAAAGTAGGCTACTTTAGATGTATGTCACCTGTTAAAATATCAGACTCACTTCATCAGTCATAAAATTGCCTGGTTGCTATCATACTGATGATGTCATCTTCTCTCTGTCTGTCATGTTTGTTTTACAGCGAGTCGTGATAAACAAATACAAGTCCTTCTCGCTGGTTTATTGTCTATTAATTCTGAGGCTAAACTATTTAGACGCATATGCACATTAAGCCTTTATGTGTAACGTCTTATAAAAAAAAGTGACTGGGTGAAGGATTGTGTGTTGAAACATCCTCATTACACTAATCCTCGGAAGCTCACTGTCATACATTACATGCACGGTTGCAGACACTATAATTATAGTATCAGTCTGATTCCGGGTTCCAATTTAATTACATGAACTGAAAAACCTCAAGATTCTTTAGATTCTTTACACGCTTATTTTGGTGTTAATCTGGGGGATGACATGTTACTGAGCGGAAAGACTGACAACTTCATCAGCATGGCCTGGTTTTATTCTCACGGTTAATATGTCATACCACGGTCTTCTGTAGCATGGATACAGAGGCTTTGGCGAGCATCTTGTAAGGCCGAAAAGAGCAGAGTGTACGTGTAGCTGTAATGATACAGGAACGATAACAGAAAGATGCGCAAGGAAACTGCTGCAACCACATCTGGCAGACGAGATCTCCGTCGCCATTGGCTAT
>JAVDPJ010257367.1:0-11443 GCA_034780015.1 Urosalpinx cinerea
GAAACATGAACATACCCAGCATGCATTAATGTGTGTGTGTCGCCATATGGGGCAAGGGCCGGATGAAAAAAAAAAAAAAAAAGCATAAATTTGCTTACTCTGTCACCCTTGTAAAATAAAATAAATTCATTTCTTTTTCACTCCGTATTCCAACCCTATTCTGAATAGTAATGTTTTTTTGTAATCCTTTCCCGTTCATACTGTCTTCAAATCACATTTTATTGCATGCGTTGATAATACCCAGTGGAAACGCATAATCTTGGCAAGCTGAAGGTCGGTGGTGGATTCAACGAGTGATGTTCTTTCATACTTGCCATTATTCCATTTTCGTTGTCGGATTTGTTGGGTTTTTCCCTATCTCCGTCCAGTTTCCTGCACTTCCAATGTTGCTATCATCTTTACCTTGTGATTGAGAACTGCATGCACCATGTAATCGATAAAATAAACCTGGAAATCTCTTGTGTTGTTAGCTTATTGGTGACAGAAGAGAGAGGGGGCTGTGTCTGGATCCATGTAAATACTCCACGTTTAGATTTACAGTTGAAAAGGTGAAGATGGGATAAAACTACCCCTCTTCAATTAGAAATATCCTGTGCATGTTAGATAAACTGTTTTGCTACCTTGGCAAATCTTGGAAAAGGGAACCATGACCGCAAATGGATACAATTGATCCAAACATTTGAAATGAGATTCTATCGCAGCATCTCGCACAAGAGCCACTTCAGAAATGACTGGACTACATGCAGTGGTGTCACTATTGTAGGTGCTTGACCGGCTGCATAACCCAATACGCCAGTCAAGCCTCAGGTGCATGCTGGGTATTCTCCCAGTTTCCACCACACACGGGAATTCGGTTTATAGTCTCATCCAAAAGACTTGCTGGGGAATGGAGTCAGAACCAGTGTTAACTCAGATAGGGGAATCACCCTTAAGATGTCAATTCGAACCCACGATTCTAAATCAGACGCTCTACCGACTGAGCTATATCTGCCCCACTGCTACCTGCCATCCTGCTCATCTTCCACAAGAACCCCTTCAATGTTTGACAGAACTAGAGGCAGCTGACAGCTCTGCTAAAGATTAAAACTAAGCCAGGAGAAGACATATGTCATCTGGTCTTGCTAAGACCATCCTGCAGGCTCTTTGCTGGGTGACGGGAGGCACAGACAGGAGAGGTGGAAGGTGACAGAGGTGAACTGACGCCTGGCGACTCGAGCAGCAGCAAAAGGCGGAGGATTGTGGAGACATCAAATGGTGTTCCTGACATCCATCCACGGTGTTCGTATTTGTATTGGTAGGTGATTTCATCACCTGCCATGCACACAGTTTACTTTTAACATTTTATTCAAAAATTACATTTGCAGTGACTTTAAATCACAAAACGAAAAATAAAAACAAACAATGGCTGTTCACTTATTCCAATCCCTACCCGCTTTCAATTACTTACAGTCACATTTACAACATAAATCTCTTCAGACATCAAAAGTGGCGGACACATATATAACGGTGACTTAAGTTTGCAAGTCGTCGCCTCTTGATTAAGGCCACGGGATTGCACAATTTGAGTGGACCTTACTTCCCCAGAGAACTCCTGCATGTATCCTCAGTCAGTTTATCTAGTCTCGTTCCAGTTGCCAAAATTACGACGTGGAGAAAAATCCACTAAACATGGTGGCATGACATCACAGGTGAGAAAACGTAGGATGCGCACGTTAACTTTTCACGTTTATAGGATGGCGTCAAGATGACGGTCACAGCACTTGACAAAATTCGGCTGCCAATAATAAGAGGTAAAATGTGAGCGTTACTTTTCAGCGTCCATTTGACAGATTATTCAGAGCTACATGTAGGGTGCACGGACAGCTGTCACCACCCATGGGTAGGTCGTCAGCCATACTGTATTTGGTCCTGTTACGGCTTACCGGGAGGGCATAATAGCCAATGGTAAAAATACCTTTTTTATTTGCCACAATACGTGTTTTAATATCACACAGGAGTTCCCTGGGTAAGAAGGTTTACCACACAGGACAGAATGGGAAACTAGTACTGTATAGGGTGTACAAAACAGAATAAAAATGACTCCCAATCAACACATTTAATTTCTTGATATGGTAAGAATGCACACAGGGCAAAGAATATCGGAAATCATGTAAGTGATTAAGTTTTTTTTTAAAAACACCTTTATCTGATAGCTTTTAGAAGCCTTAACCTGTAAGATGTCTTTAATTGATGGCTTTAGAAGCCTTAAAACGAGCCTATAACACAATGCTTGTGCTTAAATTTGGAACACCAAATTGTTGCACAATGCTCTACAATGCACTAAGCTAGTGAGATTGTTTCAGATTAGGCAGCGTTTTCTCAGCGTCTACAAATCAAACCTGGGCATGTGATTGTACCGTCTCTACCTAGGCTTTGCTAGCGACAAACTTACTACTTTCAAAGCGAGGTTTAACCATGAAAACAGCGCAATTCAAGAACATCTATGCATTTAGTGCAACATTAGAAAACACATGTAGTACAAATGTAACCTTGTATACTAGAATGTTTTCATGCACCTCGATGTCTCTTCCTCGGATGAGACTATAAACTGCGGTCCCATGTGTACACGCATGCAGAAGACCAAATTATGCATATTAAAGATCATGTTACCCATGTCAGCATTTGGTGGGTTGAGGACACAACGAAAATACCCAGCACGCACCCGAGGTTTGACTAAGCACACTGGGTTATGCAGCTGCTCAAGCAACTGCTTGGCAGATGTGGTGTAGCGTATATGGACCATCCTAACCTTGATAAAACTTAAACTTATCGTTCACCAACATAGGAGGAAAACACGTCACCGAGTTACTGCAGATCGAAATTACAGATTTAAAGCTATGGGCTGAAAGCTCAATGTTTTAGATATTTAACATTTTCACCGGAATGGGAAAAGAACGTACGCCTGACAGACAGGCGAAACCATAGATGGGGAAAATTAAATATTCGAACCTTGCAGGCAGACCTACCTGTTCTTCCATCCAAGACATTTAATAACTGAAAACGACTGTCACCATACTTCCATTAGATTACTTCGGTCTGCACTTTCTGACTATGTTCAAGATTTGGGTCATATTCGGTGCTGCATATTATTCTAGCACTCTTAATTCTGCTGAAAACCCCACCCGACTGTGAAGAGCAAATTAGGATCACTGTCCAGAATAAGTTGTTATAAGTGGAATTAAGTTGGAAAGACATATCGTGTTGTCATATCGTGTGCTGTTTTTGACGACGACTGTTACAAATCATTACCTTGTTGCTCTGGATACGTATATATTACAGTTTTTTCTGATTATCTGTTTGAATGAAAAACTTAACTTATTTATTTCCAACCGACCCCTAAAAATGTACAATATTTGATCAATAAAATAGTGATTTATCACCTCCACTCACATTTTGTAAGCCACTAACAAACTTTCCACCCTCAGGTGGCACCTGCAATATGCAAGTCTTAGAATATAAAGGAGAAATCAGGAACAAGGGAAAAAACCCATACAGGTGAGAAAAAGGTCATGTTAAAAAATAACACTGTAGAATGCGCTACAGCATGATGATGATGCCAATAAAAAAACTTCCTACCTAGGTCTCAAGAACTGAATTAAAGTATACTCATGACTGTAAAGGAAAACTGGGAAACAAAAGGACCAGCAATGGTGACAGAACACAAAATGGGGACAGATCCAAGAAAGGTCTCAAAGGCAAACACAGTGGACTAAAGACAAAAAAGTATTGCATACCACATAAGGCAGAAAATAAGCCTTCAGCAAAATAACACCTGCGCACACACGCTCAGCCCCACCCCCCTACCCCCCAAACTTACACGATCAAAATGGAATTACACCAACCCTTCACACCACCACCACTTTCAACATCCTGAAAGGCAAGCGAGGGCTTCTCTAAGCAGTGTGTGTACTGCTGAAGGTATAGGTAGTTTGGTTTGGTCTTCTGCTACCTGCATAAAGGTAAACTAGTTACAATATCAAAAAAGTGAGTTTGCTTCAGCAGGCCAGTAAGATCAAACAATAGCAGATTGAAGCCAATATTCTTTTTCCTTCTCACACCAATGCCTGGCAGTTAACTATTTTTTTTTATCCACTGTGTCCACTGCTCATATTTTTTCTTTTCGTTTGTCACGTGCAGTGGGAATTTGGAAAATACAAATAACGATATCCTGCTATGATGTGCGCATTCTGCTAAGAGGTATAAAAACCTCTTCCATATTGTAGAGATAATATGCTCAATTCCAATTTGAAAATATGGAACCCTGCACTTTTGATGTACCTATAAGCTTGAACACTCGGGAGACCAGCTCCTGAGTGAAGCTGGCAAGTTTTCTGCAGCATATCCACAAACTTGTACAGTTCCTCTAGACTCCTTGTTTTAGTCTGCAGCAACTATTACCTGTTCAGTATCATCTCACAGCAATTTCCCTTAGTGCCGTCATCCGATGAACAAAACCTCACTAAAATGTTTCTCTATTGAAAATGACACTGCAGTGACCGTTTTGAAACAAAATGTCACATCCTAATATTGCTAGTGCCACTGCACAGCATGAAGGTGCACCTCACCAAACAATGATGGCGACGTGCAATCATATTGTGCAATTCAAAAGAAAGTCAGCTTCCTATCTGCGCTTATGTTTAGCTCTTGTGACCAGAAACCCCAACCCTCCAAATATAGAAATCTGTATTATATTATACAAATACGACTAACAAACTCACCAGACAGCCCTCAAAATGCCATTAAAACGAACGAACGAACTAGTTTAGTCATTGCCACACGAACCGTTAAGAATGCATCACTGTTTTAACAAACACCCAATACATTTTCAATAAAATAACGATTAGCACAAAACCGCCACGAATCATTTCATGACTAGTATCCCTGTCTCACCGTCTCTCTCACTCTTAGATATGTTTGTATAATACTTATACAACAGTTAACAAGCATCTGTGGGATATGTCATGGATGAAAGACTGCAGCGTTCAAACTAGGCCTAGTGGAGAGGCACACCAAAAACTCTGTGCGATCAACGGTTATCATGGGGAAAGACGGAACGATCCATCAGCCATAAATATGTCCATGACCATTAACAGTCACGAAATAAATTATTTTGATTTTTGATGGGGCGTTATGTTACAGGTGGTTTCTCA
Organism: Urosalpinx cinerea; assembly: GCA_034780015.1. Taxonomy (NCBI): domain Eukaryota; kingdom Metazoa; phylum Mollusca; class Gastropoda; order Neogastropoda; family Muricidae; genus Urosalpinx; species Urosalpinx cinerea. The sequence continues at coordinate 5,190 of JAVDPJ010257367.1, forward strand.
TACATCCACAAAGCTTGTACTGATTTATCACAATAATAAACAGTCAGGATCTGCAACAATATCAAAACAATTTACATGGAAGAGTAATCACTTCAAAATGCCAACAACTATTTACATGATTCCTTTGTAATGTATGGTGGAATGTTTAAATTTGACCAATACAAGAAAAAAAAAGATTGCCACCTGGTAAATGCTTCGTTGCAATGCATAAAATGGCCGTCAGAAGATTTTAAAAATTATATAATCAAGGGATATTAGGCGCCTTTGTTTCTGTTCTTAATGTAACTACATTTGCTGTTCATAGAAACAGGAGGAGACTGAACGCATCGAGGAAATTAAACTAAGACTTTGAAGCCTTTTTATACGAAACAAATGTGTTGACAAAAAACTAACTTATAGAGGTCACCTTAATGAACAGTAACAAAGCAAGTGTAAAGCTTTTCTGACATTGAAAATTTGATTGTTTTGTGATCATATTTAACATTTGCATTGTTCACACATATCACATTTCACTTTGGCTCCTCTCTGATCAAAAGCCTCTAATTTTTAACAACAGCAATCTTTTTTCAGAAAACATGAAAGTCAACATTCGGCACAACAGTTTGTCACATACACATAATTCCCCGGAAAAGAAGGCGCCTTGCCACAACTCCTTCCAGAAGTCACAACTGCTTTTAGTCAAAACCAGTTTCCAATGAGTCACCAGCAAAAATAATAATTAAAAAAATAACAGTACTTCGTGGATTGTCTGAAATTGGCTGCAGTAGTTTAATCATTGCACAGTGAAAAAGTAGTATTCATAGTCTCAGACCAACAAATTTAACGGTTTAAATCTCATATAGTTTGTGTTTTCTTCTGATATCTCAGATGTCTCACTTCGTTCATATACACACAGACCCTGAAATGACACATCTGTTGACACAACACCGATCTGAGCATTTTCTTGTGAGTGTGAAAACAGCTCCAAGCACAGCTGCCCTCTACTGATGGAGTTCTTCAGTGTATGTTCATTATCATTATTATCTTTTCTTCTCTTTATACGGCAATCATCCTTGAAAGCACCAGCACATTTTCCACCGTTCAGCGTCACCATAAACAAGGTACAAGACCAGCTTCATGGAGCTGTAACAGCGCAGAGCGGAGGAATAAAGGTTTAAAAGGGCACAAAATAATCAGATTTCCGTGAACTGCAGCCCGTTAATATCACAAGTGACGATGTCGTCGTCATAACGAAGTACCCGCCTAGTGGACCCTTCCAGAATGATGGGTCTGACATCAGGTGGCAAGACGTACACCCCTCTGTCCTTGCCCCTCTCCTCGCCCGCACCGCTACTGTTCCTCGACGACGTCCCTGATGAGGAGGGGGGTGAGGACGAGGACATGCCCATCTTGTCGTTGACGGGTTGTTTCGCCTGCTGGCTGGACTGTAGGTTGGTGGCCGTGTCACGTTCACTAATCACCGCTTTCAGGTAACCAGCCTGGTTCACTGCCCTCCGCTGCCGCTGCTGCTGGCTCCGCACGCTGCCCTCGGGGAAAATGTTCATGCACACTTCTTGCTCGTCATAGCCCATCACAGGCCGCCTCCGGATCGAGCCGTTCTCGCCCAGGGAATTCTGCCTGCAAAAACCAGTAAGATTGCAAATTATTATTGCTTTTTCAAGGAAACCCGCAAGGTGGGGGGAGAGGCAGCCTGGCATAAAAGACAGCCACTATCAAGCTACTGATTCTTGCAGTATCAAAATAAAATTTTAAAAACAAACTATTGCAGGTTCACAGAAGCCTGCCCGGATAACAGCGTAGCATGTACGACAGCCACCATCAAGCTACTGACTCTTGCATTTTTTTAAATAAAAAAATAATAAACTGGTGCTCGTTCACAGAAATCTGCCTCTGGAACAGCCTGGCATATAAGACCGCCGCCATCAAGCTACTGATTCTTGAATTTTTCAGGCTAAATGATGCTTGCGTGCTGGCAAGTATTAACAATTAACAAAGAGATTGAAATGTTACTAGAAAACAAAGTGGAACTAGGCACCTTGGTGCAGTAGTTAGCGCGTTAGATTCCTAGCAGAAAGGTCGTGAGATCGAATCCCATTTGAGGCATGGTTGTTGAGTCTGTCCGACTCCTATCCAGAATGAGTTTGCTATGGCCTTAATGGGAAGACAGACCACACAGTCGACCATTATTATCCACGTCACAGATTATTTGGCCAACACTGTAGGTATCTTTATCTCTTGTGCATGGTTGACGTCTAGACATAATAGGAAACGAGGCGTAATGAAACGCGGCGTAGAGAAAAGCCCCGTCATGTAATCTCCAACCTTCTAGGACCTCCACAGAATCATTATCACCATCCTCCTCCTCACAGACCATCATGCAATAAAAGACAAAAGATTCTGAGACCTCTATTACCCAGGTCTCAGGTTAATAGGATTTTCGGGTTCTTCTCCGCTTCCATACATGTGGTGAGTTCGTAGTCGAGTCTAAGGGACTGTGACTGGAAGGCCGTGGTGAGGATCACCATCCCAGGGTGGGTGGGTGTCTGAGTCATGGCTCCACAAATGTGCCATCACTGTCGTCGTAGGGGGGTTAGTATGAGGCGTCCTGCATATGCTGAATACGAACTAGCATCACTAAATACCACCGAAGTGACCCAGCAGCAGTGCAGGGCTTCTTCTGGCAGGTGTCCCAGGAGGAGGCCTAACATTGATAGCTAACTGTGGAGTTTGGGCTTTGAGATTGCGACACAACGAGCCTTGGTGAAACTGCGGTGATGAGGTCGGATCAGAGGTAGAAGCGTGGAAGCAGCAGCACTGGGACATCACAGAAGATGAGGCAGCAGAAACAAGGTGTAAACGTATTCTCGAAATATACTACTTTTCCTATTTACCCAATCATATAACATATCTTCGTGTTTACCCAACCATAAAACACTTCCTATTTACCCAATCATAAAACATATGATTATTCTATGAACCAGTTAGTTCATATACCTATACATTTCATCACAGTACTGTTTATCCTATTACAACATTTCATATGCGACTGCACTGAATTCTCTCTTGTCACTTGCAGCGGGAATCGAACCCACGTACGACCTTTCAATCTCTAGCTGGGCACACTACCACTAGAACACCAAAACATCTCAAGTGCGCTGCTTTCATAAGTGTTACAAACTTACTTATGAAATTAACAGGAAGTACAATTATAAGTTCCAATGTAACGCACAATTAAAAACAAACTCAAAGCAAGATGTGTAAATATCCCTTCAAAAAATAATTTATAATGATCCAACTTAAAAAAACTGATAAAATCTGAAAGTGATCGTGGGCTACTGAATGTGAGGTGACCGCAAAGAGACTGCAGACGGCAGCAAGGAATACAGAAGTGGTACCTATAAACAAGCATACACTGTCACAGGAAACCACCGCACAAACCCCACCCATAAATCCACCCCACAAAAAACACCTCAAAAATCAATAGAGCAGAAGTTAACTAAAATGGTGTGCAGTCTAAGAAACAAACACCCGCCCAAACCCTTACACTACTAACGGTAGTTTCCTGCACAGTCTGTGGTCATTCTCACTAGCTATCCACTCCATGTTAAGTCTTCTAGGACAGTTTGAAGCGGGGAATGAAACCGAGAGTCGATCTGGTTGGGATTTTGTTTATTTTTTGTTTTGTTTCTGAAAACAAAATACTGCCTCAATAATTCTGCAACATACTCCGCTTTCTTTTCAAGAATTGCTTTTGGTTCTATCAATAACTCCCCTCATTAAAGGGCTTGATATTAAGCTGAGGTACTGTACAGTTTATTCAAAAACAAACATCACCCTCGTAATATAAATTCATGGCACAGAATCAGAGGAAGGTTTACCTTGGGATGCAGTCGAAATAACCCACGGTAAACCTTCCTCTGATTCCGTGCCTTGAATCTTTATTATGAATAATCCAGAAATGTACAACTTTCAATCCAAAACATAACCCTGTTAATTTCGCTCCCTGGTTCAAGCTTAACAGATAAAGTTGATAGAATGACCACAGGACTGCAAGAACCTTCAGGGCCTACTTTTTGTCATTTACGCTGAGGTAGTCAGACTACCCTTTCGTTAATTGTCTACTAATTGCAATCATTTTTTCCCTTCCTTTAAAATATTATCTGCTACCAGGAAAAGAAAGATTATTTTCCTGCATGCACCCACAACTACGCTGGCATGGATACTCACACATAATGATATGCACCGACAGGTGGTTATTTGTGAATGCGTTCCTCTGTGTGTGTGTGTGTGTGTGTGTGTGTGTGTGTGTGTGTGTGTGTGTGTGTGTGTGTGTGTGTGTGTGTGTGTGCGTGCGTGTGTCGGTGTGCGTGCGTGCGTGCGTGTGTCGGTGTGCGCACGTACATATAAGTTTACGCCTGCTTAAGGGTGGTTGTTTATATATAGGATTTGATTTTTGAACAGTAATCGAATTATCTTTCCAGCTACCTGAAAAATCGTATACAAGCACACCATAAGGAAATCAAGTAAATAAAATATGACACAGTTTAGTATCAGTAGAAGATAATATCCAGCTACCAGATAATTGTAACAAATGAGTAAACTGAAAAATTGCACAGAAATATGCCTTTACAAAATAAAATATTAAATAAATGAAAATCACAAAAGAAGTTCAAGATGCAAAGAGGACACTGTTTCCAACAAAAAAGCTTTCGAATGGCACCAGCCCGGAATATGACCCCAAAAAAACCTTTATATTTTCATAACATGCAACAATTAATACACCAACCAAGTGACACCAAGAAAACAATGACATGAACATTTCATGCTGAGCCATATTCATGCTAAAAGGCACGCACATCACCGTTTTGTGTAATAGATTACAATATATTTAAGCCTAAGAATTCACTGTTGTTATCATCAAATATATCTAAGGCTAAGAATATACTATTCTACGAAAAAATATTACTGCACATCATGTTTATCATTAAAATTTTATATGCGCTAAATCGACGACCGAGAAAGGACGGAAGAACCTAATGGTTGGACAAAATTCACATTACATTTTTTTTAGGAAGAAAGAAAAGTAACCATCCTCAGGTGTACCTTATTTATAATTTAGTACTGATTAGGCATACACTGACTACACCTGTATTTAAAATTCTACCTATATACACGCGCATCACACACAAAAACAGATACGCGCTTGAATACGTACACCAGCACCATCCTAAAAATTTTCTGACTGTCGCAAGATCTACGCAAATATCTAGAGTTTATTATGCGTAACTGCAGTTTACACATAAACAAAGATGAAAAAGAACCCGGAAAATAGACGCCAACTAAATGTCTAAATTATGCAATAATGAAGAAAGATTAAAGCAAGCCTTTCAACCCTGTAAACTCTTACCTTAGTTATGCTGTCGTGCTGCTATAGACGAAATCATATCAGTTGAGCTAACATCCTTGGAGCAATATTAAACAATAAACAAGGACAGGAAATATAGCTTCCCAACACCAGTGGGAAAATAACTTGTACAAAAGAAATTAACATGTAAATGGAAAGAACAAGAATCAGAAATTTCAGAGAAAGTCACAGTCCTTGTTTACTGTTCGTTGTTGCTTACCTTCTCTACACACACACACCCTCCCACACACACACACGTGCATACACATACACATACGCATGCATGCATGCATGCGTACGCACGCACGCACGCACGCGCACACACGCACACACACACACACACACACTTAGCACGATGCTGTTCTTAATACATGTATATGGAAACCTCGTGTATGTCTTCGAGAAACAAAAACTGTCAGAAAATCAAAAATGACAAAAGATGTTAAGCGATACTGATTGATTTATAAAAAATGTTTTTAAAAAATTGAAAAATGGCCATAAAACCAAAAGACATTTAAAAGTACGCAAATTGGTTAGGGGTCGAAAAACGATATAGATTTCTTGTAATTTTTACTGTTGATGATTGAAGAACAGTAAGTTTTACAACACATGTTCCACCCTCAACTTATGACAAAAACGTAAACACAGGGTTGACGGGTTAGTGGTTTTAGTCGATAGTCAAGTAGGAAAGCATGCATTCGCACACTGTGGCTGTCTGCCTTGCTGCATTACTTTGGTCAACTAGCTTGTGAGATATTTCTTCCATCAATGACAGCAAAACACACACACACACACACACACACACACACACACACACACACACACACACACACACACACACACACACACA
>JAVDPJ010259588.1:0-11398 GCA_034780015.1 Urosalpinx cinerea
CTTAACACGAGCTTCGGATAACACGAGCAAATTTCTCCGGTCCCGTGTTACTCGTGTTAAGCGGGTTCCACTGTACAAATCTTCATTTATTCATTCATTACTGAAAAGCGCATTGAGCATGACTTTATGTAAAATACACTAAACAAGTTTTCCTTTCTTCCTTCCTTCCGTCCTTTCTTCCTTCCTTCCTTTCCTTTCTTCCTTCCTTTCTTTTCCTTTCCTCCTTCCTTTCCTTTCCTTTCCTTTCCTTTCCTTTCCTTTCCTTTCCTCCTTCCTTCCTTCAGTCCTTCCTTCCTTCCTTCCTTTCCGTCCTTCCTTCCTTTGATCATTGATTCATTCCTCCTCCATCCACCAGATGATGAAGGTGAAGCAGTGGATGACAGAGATCTTGCTGGATGTGACGTCGTCCATGATTACCCAGGTATCTCAGCAGGTGTATGCTAGAGCCAAGGCTCAGGCGCTCAAAGGTAAGTCTGCCTCAGTCTTCACAGGTGTGTGTGTGTGCTGTCACAAACACGCACCTCACATACACACAAACGCACACACATGCAGGAATATGTGCGCGTGCACACACACACACACATACACACACACACACACACACATTGCACATACACACACTGCACACACACACATTTCACACACACACACACTCATCAGAAAAAATGAAAAATTGATGTGTAGCTTCTTCATATATGTCTTGCTGAGATTGAAATAAAATGGAAGTTTTGCTAATTTTGTTGTTTTCCATGTGTATTTATTTTTAGAATTGAATCTGTCATGTGCATATATTTTTTTTCATGTGCATTGTACTTTCTCATCAGCATTTGACAATTTTAAATTAAAAAAAACAAAAACGAAGAAACTTCAGTTGATGTTGTTTATAGCCCAGGTATCTGTGGAGACTATATGACTATCACCTCAGAAATTAAAGACTCCTGTTAGATTTTAGTAGTTATTGGCAAAGTAAAAACCAAAGCTAAAACCAGCCAGCCATACCTAGAGTCCTACAGCTGGTGTCGGCAGTCTAAGATTGAAATGAGGTTTTACACAAAGATAGACCAAGGAAAACCAGAAAGGTCCACAGCGAGAACTCCAGTCCAGTGAAAAAACGACAGGAATGCAGAAAGAATTTCTAGAGGGGTGTCAGAGAACAAGGTGTGCATGAACTGGGCATGAAGTGTCTGCCTTGTGTCACTATCACTTCTTACACAAGCTTGGTCCATTTTTGCCTTTGAGAATGTAGGTCAGAAAGAGTAACGGGTATTTAGTCTTGTAAATACCGTCTCCTCATTTCTTTTGCCCACATCGCCAGGAAGAAACTCCTACTCCTTTAAATCTGGCTAAATAGGAAAGAGTTTATGAAAAATCACCTTTTTGACAAAGATTGCATTATTGTACCAAGATGTCTGTGACCAACTCAGCCACAAGTGAAAAGCATTGACAAGTTCAACAAATGACAGTAGTTGACAGGGACATGCCTAGAGTGATGCAGAAGCAGCCTCAGAAGTATCCGAAATTGCCAGGAATTACCAGTCTGCATTTGGGAGACAAATATACCCACTGCTACTACAGCCATGGAGACCTTGAAAGTTGCAAAATCATATTGTGTTCACTGCGAGTCTCTGCTGCAGTTGTGATTTCCCAGCTTTTAATTTGAAATTGCAGTTTTTCTGTAGAATTGCTTACAAGTTGTTCACTATACGGGTAAACAAGTCTCCAGCTGTGACAGAGAAATTAGCATTTAAAGTTGCCATACATGTATGTATAACAGAATCGTTAAAGCTCAGAAACTGATGCCTATCATTGAACTGAATGCCAGTGTTATTACATCTACAGATGAACTCATATGTTATACGAATACGCTTGTAATGCAGTGACAATTTGCTTATCTTGTAATCCAGTATTCACTCACATCGCTTACCATGCATTATTCTTTTTGCAATAATTCCTGTCATATGGGCCAGACGGCCTGCAAAAACTGAATAAACCATTATTGTTATTGTTAAGTCTCCAGCTGTCATGTTTGTTTCCTCATTTTGACCAGACTGGTAAATAACAGTGTTTGCCTTGTCATGCCTGCTAGTTCATTGAATATTGTTGTACAGTGGAATCCACTTAACACAAGTAACATATCAATGATATAACATTTTGCCCTTTGGGGACTAAAATGTTTACTCATGTTAAGCGAAAGTTCGTGTTGAAATATTTGCGTTAAACGTGAATTTTTAACAGATAAAGAAGAGTGTTGGTTGGGCTGCAAAAGTTGCTCGCCTTCAGCAGGTTCTCGTGTTATCCATACTCGTTAAGTGGGTTTCACTGTATTTCTTTTGTTGAATAGCAAGAGTTCTGTTCATCCTTTCACCGCCAAAGTCACATTTATGCAAAAACTAAAAAAAACACCTAAGTCGTTCAATGGTGACCCAAATTATGTTCTCTTATCCTCCAGTCTGCTGCTCTTAATTTGAGGGGGATAAGAAAAATCATATACTGAACATACGACAGGGAATCTTCAACTATTTCTAGACACCAAATGGTCCAGTAATCTAAGTGTAATAATTTACTATAAATTGGCTGGTGGTGAATGGGTCTACATGCAGATACATGAGTGTTTGAGCCCTGAATTTGGAATTCATCGTCTTTATGATGCTGTCCTGTATGTGTGTGGGGGTGATCGGGTGTGTGTGGGTGGGTAGGTGTGTGTGTGTGTGTGTTTGGGTGTGATTGTGCACATGGTGTATAACCGCTGATGAATTTACCTCTGATTTAGGACTGCAACACTATTTATACATTGCTGCGACAGTTGCCAGAATAATATGTGTGTTTTGATTTGCTTTGGTGTGGTAAGTGCCAGTTCAGAAGGGGTGAGATTTAATCTGGCACTGGATGGAATGGGATGGATTTCTGATTTGACCTTGGGTAGATAGATTAAGATATTGTGAAATTTTACCCTTTTCCTACAGGTATTAATTATATACATGAAAAAGTCACGCAACAAGACAAATAAGCACAAAATATGCGGATAAGAAATATGTGGATGTGTATTGGGGAGAAAAAGTATATTGAGAAACAAGAAAATGAGATTGAAGGGAGTGTTTCTGGTTGTTACCTGACGACTGAAAACTGTGAAAGGCAGGACTTGTGCATCTCAATGCACCATTTAAGGCTCCAAGCATTTACTGTTTTCTATTCTGGGTGCTTTGCATCGTCTGCTAAACAGTTGTGAAGCAAGGACCATGTTGGAAGACGTTTCTGCTGTGAATCAATATGATAAACTGCGTTAGACTGTTGGAAGCATTGTCATTTTGGACAGATAAGCGGGTCGCTGTGGCAGAATTGGTGTCTGGATGAAGTTGACTTTTGAGCTCTGTGGGAGGTTTTGTTGGGCTCCTGTGAAGATGGTTTGCTGACGGTTCAGAGACTGATGTGTAGTGCAGGTGCCCGGAGACATTTGAAAAATGTTTGTGAATTTAATGTTCTTCACCAGACCTCCTAAATCTCACCCCACCATCAGACTTCACAGGGAAAGTATTTTGTCTGCTTGTGGTGTTACAGTTAGTGTAATGTTACTTCACAGGGAAAGTATTTTGTCTGCTTGTAGTGTTACAGTGTAAAGTTATCAGTCAAGGCTTGTCCTGTGCATATGTATGTACATGTTTGTTTACTCTTCTTGTGAAGTCTTCGTGGGAAGATGTCTGTGCAGATTATACAATTATTGCGCAGCTGGTCATGGAAGAGAAGCGACAGGAAGAGAGAGTGGGCTGGGGGGCTGTGTTGGTAACCCACTCTTTGACTGTTTGAGTGCTTTCAGCCCAGGCAGGCAGGGAGGCAGGGAAGGGGTGTAGAGACCCCAGCTTTCAGCGGAGCTGTGTGGGGGAGGGCAGACTGCCTGCAGTCAGCGGCCTGCCTCTCTCTCTACCCACTGGGCCCACGTTGCCTGTGGTAGCCAGGTTGTGCTCCCTGCACACGCCTCAACCTACCTACCGCCTCTCGTCTTTTTGCTGACTGCTCACTAATTTTTCCATGTGATTTTTAAGCCCCAGCAAAAGTCCTCGCCAAGTCCTCGGCTTTGGCCTCCCTCAGCACGCTGGGTAAGTGTCGCGTTTGTGGCGTGTGGTGTGTGTTAGAACCCCAGGTTCAGGCGTGTGTCTGGCCTGTGTGGCTTGCGTGCCTGCATGGGGCGGGCCAGGGACTGCCAGGCTTGTCTCTCTCTGGGCGTGACGCGCAGGGAGACACAACCTGTGGCTCTCGGGCAGTTTGGGCGAGGAGGGATGTGGCTGTGGTCATGCCTGCTTGTGTGTGTGTGTGTGTGTGAGTGAGTGTGTGTCTGTGTAGACAGGGGAAGAGTGAGGGATGGGTATGAAGACAGTTTGTGAAAAACACTGCTATCTGTGTGTGTGTGTGTGTGAGTGAGTGTTTGTGTGTGAGTGTTGTGTGTGTGTGTGCGCCATTACAAGAGAAAGGAAGAAGGCAGCCTAAACTTCTCTTCTTCCCTCACTTGCTTGACATTCAAAGATGCATTTGAGTTTCATGTGGGATCATTTGGGCAGTAAACAATAGAGTTGAATTGGCTTGGAAATCACATCACCCCTGAAGACTATGGGTAGGTACCTAAACCCTAGGCTGAAATTGTTAAAGACCATTCTGTCACAGAGTGAAGTCAAGAAAGTGTTCATTGCAGCCGGTAAATGAGAAAGCAGGTATTGGTCAGGGTGTGTGGCTTTGTTTCACTGTTGGAGATACGTGTGATGACATTATAAGGGGCGTACAGTTAGTAAGGGGACATAGTATGGCAAAATCACCTCCACTTTCACAAGTATGGGAAAGGATTATTATGTCAGAGTGCTGTAGTATGGCTGCCTTTATGGTGGGTTCAAACAGCTATACATGCTATAATTGTCCCCAAGGTTAGGTAGGTAAGTTTGTCATGAATTTATGTCCTTAGATTGGGGGTGCTCGCAGAATTGGAAAGCTTGTGTACAAAGTAGTAATAGTCATGTACCTGGGAAGGGGAGGAGTATACTTTATAGAGATGAGATATTCAGATAGTGTTGTAGTGAGGCATGGTTTTACTACCGTTTGTATGCAGGTAAGCTCTGTATTCAAAGTTTTTGTGTTTTAAGTTTGTAGCTTAGTTCTGTGTGTAGGGTGAATTTTGTTGCTGGATATCGAGGCGAAAGGGAAAACATTTGCCAGATGATAAGGTAAAGGGGCAGATTTCGGTGAGGCATGAAAAGATTTCATGCAGATATAATGTTAATGTGAAGAGAAATACTTGAGTGAAACGTAGAATGTGGCCAAAATAAAAATGAAGGCAGGGTGTGAGGTGGGGATCAGAGTGAGGTACAGAAATGTGAAGTGAATGAAAGATTTCAGGTGCTGTAATACCTGCTGGAGTTTTAGTTTTACTGTCCTATGAATGTGATTTGTGTGAGACCTGCGTTGTGTCGAATATAATGCAGTTTCAGGCTTCAGAAGTGTACATTTCTCCTACAGTATTTGTTTCCTAAAAGAGAGATGGCAACTGTCCAATTAGTCACAGTGTGTGTGTATAAAAAAGAATATAAAAAACTGTACTTTCAAAACAAAACAAAAAAAGAAAGAGAAAAAAGGGGGGAAAAACAAAACGGGAGGATGGAGGCCAACCCCCGGAAAAAAAAGAATGAAAGAAAGTAAAGAAAAAAACTGAAAGGAAAAAAGTGGGGGCAAAAAAAGAGATTGGAGGCCCCACCAAAAAAAAAAGAAAGAAAGAAAGAAAAAAAAAGTAAGGGGAAAAAAGGTTAGAGGCCCACCCCCTAAAAAAAGAAAAAGAAAGAAAAAGGGGGTGGAATAAAGGTTGGAGGGCCCCGAACCAACCAACCCCCCCCCCAAAAAAAAAAAGTCGCACACAAAAAAAGTATTAACAAAAAGTCGCAGTGTGTGTAATAATGTTGTATGTGTAAGGCACACCACATTTATTCTAGTGCCTATAGGGTCATAATGCAGCAGAAGATGAGTGTGGATGTGTCCATCAGGTCACAGTATGTGTCTGATTACGTTGTGCCCATGTGCGTAATGCGGCAGAAGATGATTGGCTACGTGTCTGTGGGCAGGACTTGGCTACGGCACGGCCAGCAGTGACGAGGACTCAGAGGACGACGACGACAACGACAGCGATGACAGCGACTCCTCCCAGTCGTCGGACCACCACACACGCCAGGCGGCGGCCAAAAGCAAAGCTAAGGATAAAGATAGAATTTTCAGCGACGAGGACTCAGGTGGGGCATTGAGTTTGTGCAGCGTTTTCAACCCATTTTTGTTGTTTGCAGGACCGCTGAATTGTGAGGCTTACTTTAGGAGTCCTTGCAGTGAAAGAAAGGAAACAGAAAGAAAGAAGTTGATAGCAATGAGCCTGTATTCTGGAAACTGTCTCCCCCTGAAGTGCTGGCAGGTTAACGGGTCTACCGTGGTTTCTGGCTTCTTTAGGCCCTGTTAGCTATGACAGAAGAAAGTCTAACTTAGCGCTATGTCTACTGGTATAGCCATCTTCAAGCTCCTTCTCAGACTGGTCAAATGCTGGCAGGTTAATTAACGCGTCTGCCGCGGTTTCTGGCTTCTTTAGGCCCTGTTAGCTATGACAGAAGAAAGTCTGACTTAGCGCTGTGTCTACTGGTATAGCCATCTTCAAGCTCCTTCTCAGACTGGTCAAATTACTATCCACCGTATTCACATTCCATTTTAGTTGAAAATATTAGAGGAATAGCTTCCAAAGTAATGCATGAAAATACACAGCCAAAGTACGACAGGAAGTGAGATTGACCAGCTGTCTTTAGTGTGCTATCTGGGTCCAGCTGTCTTTAGTGTGCTATCTGGGTCCAGCTGTCTTTAGTGTGCTACCTGGGTCCAGCTGTCTTTAGTGTGCTATCTGGGTCTAGCTGTCTTTAGTGTGCTATCTGGGTCCAGAAGTCTTTAGTGTGCTACCTGGGTCCAGCTGTCTTTAGTGTGCTACCTGGGTCCAGCTATCGCCCTTGGTCTGGCAAGGAGCCAGTGTAAGCGCCCATTGACCGGACTATAAGCTGCCTCATTGCTTAAGCCACAACCCCTACTTTTTAATGAAAACTTGAAGGAAAGAAAAAAGCAGTCAGTGTGGAGCTAAGTCCCTTACCACTTGAGCTGAGTTTGGTTTGTTGGCTTTCCCTTTCTTCACCTCCCTTCTTATTTCAAGTAAGGAATGGATAGGTGTGATTCTAAACTTCTTTCTGGATATATTTTGATGAATGGATAGCTATTCTAACCATTTTTCTGGATATATTTGATGCATGGATAGGTATCATTCTAAATGTCGATATGTTTTGGCATTTGTCTTGATTAAATAACGGCATCAGTTCAATTTTCAAAGTTAATGTGTGCCATATTGGAATAAAGTCATGTGACTGTAGGATCCATTGGACTGTTTTTGAACATTGAGGAGCTAATCAGAGACCGGCGTAGGTTTATACTTTCAGTAAACAAGTCGGCTGTTGTATCAGTAGGTTAAAGCAACAAACGAACAAACGAAAAAAAAAAAATCAGATTTTTTTTCTCTTATGGATGAAAAACTCGAGGCTGTTGATATCATTTTCAGCAACATGCAGGCCACAGTGTTTGACAAGCCGCAGGGGTCATTTTCAAGGAAAATGTTGCCATTTCTGGCCCTTGAAATAACAGAAGTGTAGTAGCCCCGATGTAGGTTTGCCTCGGGATAATTTGAGCATCTCTTGAAGCAAAATATTGTATGTACTCATTGTGTGTGTGTATATGTGTGTGTGTGCACGCACATCTACGTATGTATAGCGTTAAGGAGCCTATAAACGAGCGTGCTTGAGTAAACGTGTGTGTGAATATTTTTGTATGTGTGTGATGAAAACCCACACTGAGCATATTGCAGGGATGAACATTTTCCCACTGAGAGCGGAAACAAAAAGAAATTTCAATTTATGAGAATATTTTTCGGATATTTTGATTTGAGAAGGAAATTTTCAGATTTAAGAACTGAATTTCCAGTTTGAGCGTGATCATGAAATGCTATCTTCATGGAATAATTCTTTTCTCTCCCAGGGCTGCGATCACTCCTATAGGTGTGCACATTTTTATGCACTATGTCAGTCGCATATTAATGTTATTAATATATTGTGATGGATGGAGTGTTCTCCCCTTTCCAGAGGTCAATTTCCGGCTGAGACTGGAAATCTGATGATTTTAAGAAATTTGATTGAATTCCGATTTGTGAAAAAAGTTTCCAGACTTTTGCATTTAGGAAGAAAATGTTCTGATTTGAGAAGAAAAATTCCAATTTGAGTCCATTGAAGCGGGATCGGTGAGGTGAATGCTGTGACACTTCTACCAGCCATAATTTTCATGGTGGTGAACAATTTTTGGTGCAAATGTGCTTCCTTATAATTCACTGAACTTTTTTTTTTTTTTATCTCAATCAGTCATCATGACTCTAGGGAGAAGCCAGTGGAAATAATTTTCATAATTTCCATCTATAATTTTCACCCAGCATCCATGAAGAAATAAGTAGAATGTCTGTTTTGTAGGTTTGTTCATCCTGTTTAGTTCTTCTATTCTGTTGAAGGCAAAGTGCCAAAAGGCGTCAGTAAATCTTTTCTTTCTTTTTTTTTTTTAACCAATCGCTCGCTTTTTGTGCCTCCATCTTCTCATTACTTTACAGTTTGGATGAAGTGAGAGGATTGTATTCATTGTGTCCTGTGTGTTGTGTTGTTTCAGACTACCATGCTGAACCGGAGGTGCCAGAGTACCTGAAGAATCCCTTGAAGGAAGTAACCCAGCCATTGCCCTTTAGCAAGGAGGATCAGGCAATCCCCGGTATTGACAGCGAGACACGGGAGGATGGGGAGAGTACAGGGAGAGAAGTAGAAACTAAACCCGAGCTCAGGGAGACACTCAAAGTAGAGAGAAGAGAGGGGGAGGAGGTGGATGTTTCCAGAAAGTCCAAATCCAAGGGGAAAGTCAAGAAAGAGGAAAGCACAGAGACCAGCACCACAGCCTCTGACTCAGGATCGAGCGCGTCAGGCTCGTCCAGTTCTAGTGGTAGCGCTAGTTCAGAGGAGTCCGATTCAGATTCCAGTCCAAAGAAGAAAGTTTCCAAACCCGAAAAGAGCAGCCAGAAAAGTAAGAAAGAGAGGGAGTCTGATGAGTGGGTGGAAAAGAGTTCCAGCAGAAAGGGGAGGGAATCTGTCGAGGAGGAGGGGCGGAAGAAGAGGGACTATGATGATAGTGAAAAGCGCAGGAAGAGGGAGGGGGGGGAGAGAGAGACGGAGAGGAGAAAGGCGAGTACAAATGCAGGGAATGAGAGTAAAAAGAGTAGCAAAAAGAAGCAAAAAGATAAGGAGAAGTCGAAGAAGAGAAAGAGGGGGGACAGTGAGGAAAGGCGCGGGAGCAGGGAGAGGGAGAGGAAAGGTCGCAGTGGGAGTAGGGACCGGGAGCGTAGGAGGAAGAGAGCGCGTAGCGGGAGTGGGGGGGGAGAGAGCGACCGCAGCTGGAGTAAACCTAGAGACCAGGTCTACGACAGGAGACGAGTCGCTAGCTCCAGCCCTGAGGTTAGACGCAGTAGAAGTAGGGACAGAGAGAGGGAAAGGGATAGAAGCAGGGACAGAGAGAGGGAAAGGGATAGAAGCAGGGACAGAGAGAGGGAAAGGGATAGAAGCAGGGACAGAGACAGAAGCAGGGACAGAGAAAGGAGGAAGAGGAGAAGCGTGAGCAGAGACAGAGAGGTGAGAGGGGGGCGTAGAGAGAGGGAGAGGTACCCAGACTATGACAGGGCCAGTCGTAGCCAGAGTAGAGACAGTTACTACGATCCCCACAGACGCGACAGGGACAGAAGTCGAAGTAGGTCGTACGAAGAGAGAGAGCGAAGCAGTAAACACTCCAAACGCTCGCGAAACAAGAGCAAAACCAGCAAGAGGAGGCGGTCAGGGTCATCGGGCAGTGACCGTGATGACCGACGTCGGAACAGCAAGGAATCGCCAAGTTCCAAACATCGGTCTCACCGCGACAGTCAACGTAGTAGGGACGGGTACGAGCGCAGTGGTAAGAAGGCCCGAAAGAACAAGAGTAGATCCAGATCCAGGTAAGTTTTTATTGATTTTTAATATATTCTGTGTGTGTGTACATTTGTGTGTATGCATGGGTGATGCTGCATGTATGTACACTTGTTTTTGTTTTGTTTTTACTGTCCAAATGACCATTGTTTAGAAGGTGCATTTTTTATGAATTACACAGCGGCAACAGCAGGTAAATGTTCTGCAGCTAATCAGTCCACTGTATTGCCAAGGCCTCAGTATTCAGCTTTGAGTGTGACTTAGGCATGTTGTGCTTAGAACCATCAAGGTCCAAGTCAACACTTTACATATCTCACATTGAAAAATGTACAGATCAAACCCCTTGTGTTCACATTTATGGAGCATGGGATGTGAATCGTGCCTCGGGCACCCAGATTTACACTTGGCATGAAATGTATATTAGTATACTTTATTATCACAGCAGATTTTCTCTGTGTGAAGTTCGGGCTGCTCTCCGTGTTTCCAGAACCATTTCACCATTTCACAAGGGATGATGGAAGCCATTTGTTTCCAAGGATGTACAGGACAGGATATCGAAGAAACATGTTCAGAACTGTTGTCTGAATGACTTGCAGTGTTACCTATATTGAGGGCTGTACCTCTTGGAATGTGAAATTCATATCTTTTGTTCATACCTCAGGGGATATGGAATGATACATCGTGTCTTGTATTAGATTACTTTATTGTCACAACAGGCCTCCCTGAGTCTTGAGTGAAATTCAGGCTGCTCAGAAGTGGACTGTTGAAGAAAGACGATGTAATACTAACAGCCACAGTGCACTGCAGTCCTGCCTTTGGGTCAGAGATTTTCTGCATTGAGGCAACTGTTGACTGAAATTAAAGGCCCCTCCTGTTTCTGCAACTACAGGAGCTGTCAAGCTAGCTGCTGGGTAGCTAGCTAGAGGTTCCTCTTTCCTGTCATGCTCTCTTTGTCTCCTTGTTTTTTATTTTTATTATTAAAAAAAAAAGTTCTGCATTGAGTGTCCACTCGACTGCCTTTTTTCTGCTTCTCAAAATTCTCTGTGAAGCTCCTCAAAGTTGGGAGTATGTCTGTCTTTTGGGGGGATATAAAAACAGCCAAATGCAAAAATCCACCCCCAAGGTTAGGTAGGTAGGTTCATTGTGATTTTTATGTGCTTCGATTGGGGGCACTTGCAGGAGTCAAGCCTGTGTATGAGAAGTAAAAGGCCAGAGGCTAAAACCAGTAGATGCAGAATGGGACTGGGATTGCAGAGCAAAAGTCAAGTTATTGTGCGTTTCATGACGAATGGCATGCCAAGTGCAAGAAAAGCCAT
>JAVDPJ010261806.1:0-11393 GCA_034780015.1 Urosalpinx cinerea
ATTTTTTTCTTCTTCTTTATATATATATATAAAATGTACAGCTGAGATTATGCTTAAGTATTATATACAAGAACAGTGTGCCTCTGTGTGTGTGTGTGTGCGCACTTGAATACATTCAGCGAATGATACATATAAATTACCCCAGAGCTTCTGTGATGCCTTTACTTGTTCTTACTTTGGCTCAAAATCACAATCCTGTCCGACCAGTTGTCATAATAATTTCAGGGATTATTGTTGCACATCAAGTAGACCTGTACAGGTGGGAGAGAGAGGGGGGCGAATGAGGGGAGGATAATGCATCACTCGTGAACCACACTGCTTTACAAATACCTTCTTTTTTTTTTTAGGATATCAGGCATAGCAATAAGAACAATTTTGAACAATGAGAAACCAAACAACATAGTGTATATATTACAATTCTGACCTGCATATTTCAAGCTTGTTTTCCCTGCAAGGCTTTCAGTCCTCTCGTGATGCCTTTTTCAAGTGGAACAGTATGGTGGCTCAAGTTTGTAGATCCGTTTCCTGCTTCACATGACACGAGCAGTGGACAAGATTGTTATCCTGTCAGATTTCTCCATGTGAAACTTTGGAGAAGTGCATCACCATAGAACAGCCCCAACCTCCCCCTTCCCGTCTGTGAGAACTTTGCCATTTGCCAGGGACCACTCTCTTTGACAGGGGTTCTTTTATGTGCTTGGTTTTTTGCTTACTCTGAAAGGTTTTAAACCCAGATGACACCACCGGTTTATTGTCTAGTCTGAAAGGTTTAACCCCAGACACCACCTTGGTGACAGGGGAAGAAGTTGGGCCTCAGGCAGGGTTCGAATCCCAGAACTTTCTCTTTCTACATGGGTGTGTTATGTCTAGACCACCAGGAAATAATTGGAAGCTTGAATAGAGAGGATATGTATTTCGATATTGAGTTGTTAATTCGTATATTGTGTGTCACGGATTGTCTCATTTGTATAGTTTCTAATTCCACTTGATTCAGAACCTTTTTTCTCTTTCATAGTAACGTTTGACAGGACATTTCTTTTTGGAGCATGGCATTTGTACAGAAGGAAATGCTGCTTTTTGGAGTTTGGCACGTACAAAATGATTTTTCTTTGTATACCATACTTGTCCAGGTTTACTATATGTTAGGAATGGCTGAATTTGTGGAACGATTATGCATGTAAATGTACAGAGGCGATAAATTCACACATATATTTCGGGTCACTGGTATATTTGTTGCAAATATATATATATATATATATGAATAGTTTTTTGAAAACTCGTGCGTTACATGTGGACCATCTGAAAATGTTACATTTGAATTGATGGGTGTGTGTGGGTGGGCGTGGGTATGCAAGTGGGGTGTGTGTATGTGAGGGAAAGAAGTGGTAGTTTGTTCAGGAATTTTGTAAATGCACACACATTGTCTTACTGTAATTACGTAGATGTTGTGTGCTAGTTACCGTTCACAACGTTTGATTACCAGATACTAGTATTAGTGGCTGTGTGAACAATTTACCCGTCACAGATAGCAATCAATTTGAATTTGCCTTGCATGTATATATATATATATTTTTAGTATCAAGCCTAGTTTAAGGGAGTGTTTTTATCTCCAGAATCAGCTTTTTGTTTCTGGGGTTTGTTTTGTTTTTTAAATGAGGTGATGGCATTTTACATTTGCAGTAAAATCATGCAACATTTTTAACTGGCTTTGAGGTGGACAGTATTGAATTTTATTCATTACAAGCTTAATTCATGTGATTCTATTTCTAGTGCCTTAAGCTTATGGTGGAGTAACTGTAAATCAGGCCTGGTAAATATGAACTTTACTTTGTATATCAAGTGGTTTGTGTGTGGGACCATAAGGAATCAAGCCCAGTGTCTTAATCATTACATTTCCAGTTTGCTAGCCAGTGTTTGATGTGTGTGTGTGTGTGTCCCTGTTGTGGAGCAAAGTGTATTAAAGAGGAGGACAACAGAAGTACAATGGTTTGTATGACTTTCAAGTTGACTTGCTTGGTTAACATTTTCTTGTTTCCTTGTTTTTCTCTCTCTGTAATCTGTAAAATACTGCAGTAAAGTAATGTTAATCCCATTGACATCTTTTACATGTTTCAAGTGTATGTTACATTTTATGGTATACACAGTTGTAACAAGATTGACTTTATTGGTCTAGCTTTTGGCAGATATATTTCATTCATCTGTAAAATGCAGACTGCATTATGTACATCAGTAAAAATAATCATGTCTTTCATGAACTGTCATTAACTCATGTAAACAAAAAAAATAGGGAGTAAAACATGGCAATACACTGCACCTCACTGGCTCCTGAGCTTTCGAGCAAGATTTATATGTATAGGACTCAGGGGCTACAGAGCTTGTGACCTGATCATCCAAACTTGAATTTTTTCCAACTTTTTAGGCTGTTTTAAAGTTCTGCGAGATGTAACTGGGCTGCCAACATATCCACTTATGCTTGGTCAACTGCAAAAGTTGCATGCCAGATATGTTCACGTTTTGGCAACCCACGGAACACTCATGAATTACAGGATCAATATCATGCATACCTGATCTACATGCTTTTATATACACACGAAGGGGAGTAAGGCACTGGCAGGTCTGCACACAGTTGACTCAGGAGATTGTAAAAAATATCCCCACCAGGTGCAACTGAGATTTAAAACTAGGACCAATATAACATTAGAAATCTGCCACCTTATCCATTTAGCTAACATGTTTGGGTTTTTTTGTTTAAAAAGTATTCAACTACATTCTGCAAATATTTCTTCCCACCAGCGCTTAGAAATACATTACAGCCACAACAGTCCATCGATGAGAGGCATTCAGTTTCATGTTCACTGCCCTACTAAACTGCACACGGCAGAAAAATAGGTGGCATCATTGCTTCCAAAACTTCAATAAACAAAATCGTCATCCTCTGAAGTTCAATATTACATAAAAAATAAATATAATCAACCAGTAAAGAACATGTTTTAAAAAACATACATCAATAAGAACAGAACTAAAAACGCGTCAAGTCTCTGCAAATAAGAAGCAATTCTCTGGCAACAAAAGCACGCACAATACCGTTAGAATATCAACTGGTTCATATAAAATATGAAAAAAAGGACTAAAAACCAAATAAAATCCAAACCAGATTGGTCTTCAACCAAAATGTCTGCTCACTGATCCAAGCACTCGTGAAATAATGTCGAGCAAATGTGATTCTGATAAAATGAACACAAGACCACTGTCATAGCATAACGGGGGGCTTAGTGTATACATGGATAGATCATAACTGGGGGCTTAGTGTCAGTATACATGTATCCAAACAACCTAAAAGGTGACAGCCTCCAAGACAAAGGAGCACAACTTAAGGACTGTGTGCAAGGCTAATACAGCATAAAATGTGGGCCTTGTCAGGTTAAATTAATCTGAAAAGATCACACAACTTTCAAACAACACACACCAGACAATGTTGACCGTCTGTCACTTTTCAAGCTTCTAGTACCCTGTGTAATACTACTCCCCCCCCAAAAAAAAAACAACAAAAAAAACCCAACATAGCCTCATACTCAAGGACAATTAAAATATATTACTATTTTCATTAAGTTCTCAAAAATGTCTATCCCATCGCAAGAGAAATAACTGCAAAAGGATGAATGTTAAGCAGAAGAGTTTTGGATTAGTTTGTGCTCATGGTTTTCTCATAATCCTGTGAGCGCCCCCTATGGCAATGTAAGCATATAAAATCACAATGAACTTGGGGGTGGATTTTTGTGTGTATGGCCGGGTTTTATCCTGCCATAAAGGCAGCCATACTCCAACTTCAAGGAGTGTTCACTGTCGTGTCCGAAGTTACCCCTACAGCTTCACACAACCAAATATTTTTGGGTATAACACCTATCTGCAGACTTACAGGAAGGACGTTATATGCTGTCCAGCCATTATGACTAAGAGCTTTCTTCTCTTGGGTAGGGGTACCCATCTTTCCATTTTCCCCAAGCATTGCACACACATACAGATATTTCTCTCTGGTAGGGGGGGTGCCAATCTTTCACAATTTTCATGAGCCTTGCACACTGACAATGCACACACACACCCATATACTGTGCTAGGAGTACAAAGCAAAAGCAAGCCAAGCAAGGATCTACAGGCAACATTAAACAGCAAGGAACTGAGCTGAGGGATGAACTACATCGCACGGTGGTGACTTCACTCCTCATCATCCACGGTGTGGGGAACTCAAGAAGGCACTCGGAGTAAGGTGATGGGTTTGTATTTCGTGATCGGTGGCCTTCGCAAAGGCTCGCTACCACATGGTGGTGTACAAAAATAATGATTTAAAAACCTGTCAAGTTTATTTTGCATGAGAGAACATCCTTACACACACACTCATAAATTTACACATTCTTTCTCACTGACACACACACATTATCTCACACACACATTCATCTTTCTCACACATTCTCTCTCTCTCTCACCACCACCAAACTGATGTAAAAATTCAGTATCATAAACTCTACAGAACAATCAATCCCTCACATCAAGGCTTGTGTATGGAAGAACAGAGCGATCCCTTGTCTCTCATCCACACGTGACAAAATGTTCTGTGATCTAGAAAGAATTGAACTACAATCCTCTCCCAGATCTGATTACAATGCAGAAGGTTCAATACAGAATGAAGCAAACTGGGATCATGGGTGGGGTGGGGGGCATGAAAAAAGGAGAGAAAAAAAAAAGAGGGGGGTAAGATGGGTTAAGGAAACACAGCATATATGAACATGTCATGATGATCTCCAACATATTTCATTATAAAAATTCAAATTTTCCCCTCCTTTCTGTGGGCCGGGATTCTAATTTAATGATCTGAACAGAAAGCATAAACATCCTCTCTTTTTTGTTTGTTTCTTTGTTTTTGTTTGCAAAATACTCCCTAAAGACAAGACCTGAAAACTTGATAGCAAAAAACCCCAACCTACTTTATAAAAGAATATTAGGAAGATGTATAGAATTCAGTAATAAAAAATCCAGTATCGGAAAACTTTCATAAAAAATGAATGGAGTCTGGTCAATTTCACAAGCTTTGAACTCCCATCTTCTCAGCCATCATAAAGCAAAAGTCGTTGAATCAAAACTTACGCCAACTGGAATTTGCCTGGTTTCTGAATTCCCTTTATATAAACTGAGGTTTATTCAAAAACAAACGAAAAGCATACAAACCATGTTAAAATGGCTAGGATTCACTCCCTGATGAGCTGGCTGAAATGGAGTTGACAGAACTCAATCCACAGCCATAATATCCATAATGCCTTGAAGTTAATTGATTTTAAAATTTTCCTGAAACCAGAAGTTTGTGCATGTCTGGTAGCTGAAGAGATGGTGATAGAATGAGGGAGTTGTCCGAGAGAATTCTGAAGTGTATTATCATCACAGTGGCCAAAGGAGAGATGATAACAGAGTTCTGCTACTCTGTATTATTAAAATTAAATGACACTTGTATCCACTATCTGCAAATGGGGAAGAAGAAAGAAAGTTTTCCACTTCATACCTGAACATTTTTTTTCTTTTGTTGATCAAAACTCTTGGGGAAAAAAAACCCACAAAATCTTTGACAATTTTTTTCTCTCATATTTTCCAGTTCAAGTACTTTGTATCAGCATGCATTTGCTCAGTGTTTAGAGTGTGATTATAAACTTGTGAAATGCATACCCTGCTTTTCATTTACCCCATATAAAATCGCATTTGAAGTCCAAAAGCGGCAGTAATCATTTTCACTGATAAGGTTCATGAAAACATAAGGCACACAGCAAAAAGTGCCTCAAGAGCAGCAAATCTGAACTCGTCCAAAGATTTGGTATGTCGAGCTTCAAAGAAATTAAATAGAAACCAACATATCTGCAAGTAGCAAATGCCTCTGATTTAACCACCACTAGACGTAACCTCAGAATCCTATCATTTTGACAAACATCATATTTTTCAATCCAACTATTTTGGTGGAGGTATGATTTTGCTTATTTGAGAGAAAATCTGCTCATCTCAAACCAAAACTTTCCCACATCTTCCTCTCAACCTCATCTTTTGGTTCTCAAAACTTCCTCTGCAACATGTCCCAACATTTTTTTTTTAAATTTTCTTCTCTGGCTATGCATATATAGCATGAATTTTTTTCATGGAAAGAAATGTATACATATTCAAATTTCTGTGGCAAAAAAAAAAAGAAATGGATAGAGCTAAGCCTTTTCTTGCTGCAAAAAAGCTGCATGGGCACACATAAAAAATTTCTGTCACAACCTGGGTTAAAGGCTAACTGATATAAATTTGCTGAGTTTCGTTGAAGGCGATGATGTTGTGCTATCTCCTTGTGGGCCAGCCATACACGATGCAACGACAGAGTCGACAATGCTTTGTCCTAGATTATAGATAGGAGAGAGGAGAGGCATCCATCCAGTGGATTAAACCAACAATCAACACTGAGGTAAAATTTTACATCTGTATGCTGGACCAAACAGTTCGACAGATTTTGCACGTACGCACACAATCACACACACACACCATGAAATCCAAACTCTTTCAGTGAATTGCAGACATTTTAAATTACTTCAGTCTTAAAAAATTGATAAAAGAAAACTTTTAAATATTTACCATGGCTTATATAAGATTGTCCACTTGTCTATTTAGGGCAAAATTAAAATGAATCAATAAAAGGACAATAAAAACCTAGGCCCCAAAGGCATCAAGACGGACAAAAACGGTGTGAAGTCTGAATTTGCAGGCTGACAAACTACAGTCAGCAAAAAGAGTGTTGCTACAATTCCATGGTGAGGACATGGTGCATTAGTGTGTGAAGGAGAGAAGACCAATGAAAACAATTCCATGGAGAGAAAAAAAAGTACAAGCACAACAACAGATGAAAACCCATGAACATTTCAAACATGGTGAAAGTTTGCATGCTTACACCCCCTTCTGTTTAAACACACTGGTCAGTTGTATGGACACACCTGTATGGAAGAATAATTAATGCCAACACCTGAGAATGTCTCTGTACAACAGGTGTCACTGTCCCAATATTCTGACCATCCACGCACATCATGCAAGACACAAAGTGACGGTGAGGAATCGCTCCTCACATGCTGAGGGAGGAACATGCCTCACACACGGTCCAATCCTAGGAGGCATTCAGCTTTGTGGTCAGCAGCGTCCACTCTGTCATCTTTCCAGGCCATACTGCCCAGTAAATTTCACCGCTAATGAAGATTTTTTTTTTTTAATGAACATTCTTTGAGTCTGACGAGGAGAGGTATCAGCTATGTGTCGTGCAGGTACAAACCTTTTCTGAAGCTTCAGTGCTGAAATGTCTGTAGTTCACCAGCAGTACACACTTTGTCGGAGATGTTTTCCACAAATCTTCCAGCAAGAATTGTCTGACAATAAACTGTAAAGCTCTTCATCTCTCTATATAGTCTAAAACATTGTTTTATTATTTTAAATTCAATGAGAAAGCTCAGCAGATAATTTGTGAGAAGAGATGTACATTCCTTGAACTAAGGGCACTCCAGTATAACCTATATAATCCTTCAACAATGGTCAGCTCCTGCTCTTTTGTCAAGACTTCACTCATTTATGGATGATGCAACAACAGATGTATTTGCATCTTCATCTGGTAAAAAGTTCTTAAAAAATCATTTAGAGGTTAAAACAATGAACATATGCCAATCTGTTAATGAACATATGCCAATCTGTTATCTTAAAACTTCACTTCATCTCAAATAATAATTGGTAAAAAATGCTGTACATTTTTCAGGTCTAAAAAAGAGTGCAACGGTTTAAAGCTTTTTACACACCTTTCCCCCGACTTGACTTCTTTAGTCTGTATCCAAACAGAACTGAAAAGAATAGGGATTAAATCAAGCAGTACTGTACAGTGATCCAAATCCTTTCGACTAAAACATTTCCATCCATTTATCCTTCCCTGTCTCCAGGGCTGGATGCTAGCTAAAATTCCCCACGTGGCTAAAATCTGAATAAGACACCACACTAAAATTCTTTACATATGGCCAGTTTCCCTTCCCCCATTTGGCATAAACTTGGATCATTAATACTAGCTGGTGTTCCACATCACCTGCACGCACCTTTCAGTTGTGTAGCCTTCAGGACACACTCTTTCAACAGCAGCCTGTGGACTTGTGCAGTAGGCATCGGGCAACCTTGTGACTCCGCATTGCTAGGTTAAAAACATTTTCTGATCAATTCAGCAAATGAACATATTCCAACGGTCTGCAGTGAAGTCTAAGTCCACACCAGTGACCAACTCCACCTCTTCCTCCCTCCACACTGGTCTGTTGTAAGGCAGAGGAGGTCAGCGTTTGTTCACTTTGGTATAGCCACCTAGTGGCTACACACCAATAGAAAAAAAATAAAAAATCACATTCTCTCACCACCTGAAATAAAAAAAACAAAACTCCCCACCTACTGAGAAAAAGAGGGTAGAGGTCAGTGAGAAGTGGTGAGGTACAGCCATTCAATGTTCTCTTAGTTACCGGCTGTCTTCTTCAAGGGACAGTCATCAGATAGTGGATTCTGCACCCTACAGATGGTGGATTCTGCACCCTACAGATGGTGGATTCTGCACCCTACAGATAGTGGATTCTGCACCCTACAGATGGTGGATTCTGCACCCATTCCACCACAGCTCGCCTCTCCTTTCTGATCCCCTGGGTTTCCTCGTCTGATTAACTGATCGCTGATTAATGCATCTGATCACTGATGAGCTTTGTTCTGACATTACAGCCAGCCAACCCACCTGTTTTCCTCACTGACATATTCTGGCTCTGTCATCACCAGTCACTATAGCCTAGCTGTCTTCATCCTAATTCTCATCCCCACTTCTCTTTTAGAGCATCAGAACAAAGTGACGAGGCCCTGTGTTCCCCCATCTTTCAACAAGCTCCAACTACATGTGTACCATTTTGGTAACTGTCGGGAGACCTACTGTTATTACAAGTGAACAGCCAAAGTCAGGCCCACAGAGAATTGGTGCAGCCTCTTCCTGCCACCACACACCCACCCACCAGTCACCTACTTTCACTTCCCACTCAACCTTCAAGGTGACCATGAGCAAAAACAACACAGTTTATCCCTTCCTCTCAGCCGAGATTAAAAAGAACGCTTATAAATACTGGCACGAGTATAACAGTAATGTTAACCTACGAAACAGACAGACACACACATAGGATGGCTGCTGTGTGACACGGCTCTAGATGAAACAACAGCTGACGATGCTGACTCCCTCGAGTGTTGTTTGAAAAGTTGGCCTCCAAGCCTCGCCTGAACTTTCAATGCTGCTGCAGACTGATGGCCAGAGGTGCAACAGGAGTGATGATGGGGAGGGGAGCGGGGGGGGGGGGGGGCGGGGCCGGGCCCGGGCCGGGCAGTGCACAATGACCAGTGCGTGTGTACGGGGACTATGGACACTGCCCAGGTATTACAACTGTCAGCATACACTATGGACACTGCCCAGGTATTATAACCATCAGCATACACTATAGTTACTACTGGTGCTATTGGAGTGATAACAGATACTGGGAACCACACACCTTCCTTCTTTCTTCTTCTCAGGCTTTCAACTCCTGTGAGCACCCCCCAATGTAAGCACATGAATTCACAATGAACCTACCTACCTAACCTTGGGGCCGGGTTTTTTGCCAGGACTATGGACACTGTCCAGGCAGCTGTTAGCATGCACGATGGTTACTGCTGGTACCACTGGAGTGGTAGCAGATACTGGGAACCACACAATACCTTCTTTCTTTCTTTTTGTAGGCAGGCTTTCAACTCCTGCAAGCCCCCCTAAGCACATCAATTCCACACATCACCAATGCTGCTAATGCTACAGTAGTGACTGACGCAGACAACACGTGCTGGAGGTGGAGGCTGTTAGGGGGGTTAGCACTGAACAATCCCCTGTGGGATGATGACAATGCCAATCCTGTAGAATGCCCCGAAAAGGGCCGACTGACATCTCTGCTCCCGCCTTCAACCCTGCCACTAACGTCATTTCCAGCAACCGCTCAACCTGAAAATGCTATTGTGACTAACTGCTGAACAAGGAACAATGCTGAAGTTATTGGCCTAGCTCTCTCGAATTTGAGGTATCGTATCACTGAAAATCAAGTTGAGAATCAAAGGGTTTGCACCGCTTCAGACATCTTGACACAAAAGCCTTGCCTTGATGGCCACAAACAAAACCCTGATGCTGCTGTGGAGTAGGGAACAAAAAGCTTGATCTTACGACTCATGTGCAGAAGCTATGCAAAGAGAAGTGTTGTGATTTTGCAATGCTGCGACTTGATCCCGAGGCAATCTTTACAAAAGCCCTGATGTTGTGTGACCGTGTACATTCCTTAATTTGAGACAATAAACTGTTGTCTGACTTTGACAGTCACCTCCGCAGTGACCTCTGTTCTGCTGGATGCTACAATGGCAATCTTCACCCAAAGCCTTCATGGGGTGGTGGTCAAAAAGAAAGAGTGTGACTTCAATGACTAAAGGTCCTGCACTTCACTATATCTATCATCTAGACACAAAGGCTTGATGCTCAGTGATCTATCTGCAAACATAGGGCTTGGTGATGTGCTGACACCTAACCACAAAGGATCCATGTGCAATATCAGCAAACAAAGGCTGGATGTTGCTGCCACATGTAGAAACAAAGACTGGATGAGCTGAAGTGGCTGTGATGTCGACAAAGGCCTGTGCTTTCTTGAAACAAAGAATTGATGAGCGGGCGTTGCTTGTGACGTTGACGACAGTTTGGAAACGAAGGCTCGGTGCTGCTGACATCCACTCCCAGACAGAAAATCCCAATGATGTTGATGTGGACGTCCAGACTCCACCGTGCAGACTGGTGCCCCAGACTCCAGGCCTGGGTGTTCCTCATGGTAGTGAAGGGCGGTTAGGGGTACAGTCAGAGGTCTTGTGTTGTCCCTGCTGCTGCCTCTCATCCCGGCAGTCGCTGTCAGACGTCGGAGGTTTTGGCCGAGTCCATGAACCGATCCTGAGATAGCATCGTCTGCAACCAAAGTCATTTCTCCTCAGTTTTAACACTAACATCAGTTTTCAGTTCAGTTTTTCCCCAGGCTTTCGGAATAATCCATAAACGCTACACCACACCTTCTAAGCTGATACTTGACCAACTGCGTAACCCCATGCACTGTGTCAAGCCTCAGGTGCATGCTGGGTATTTCCGCAACCCACCAAACACTGACACAGATTACGGGATCTTCAATGTGCATACTTGATCTTACGGGACCTCAGTCTACAGATTTCAGATTTTCCCAAGGAGGTATCACAGCGTTCGGAATATTCCATATACGCTCAACCACACCTGCTAAGCA
>JAVDPJ010262915.1:0-11392 GCA_034780015.1 Urosalpinx cinerea
ATGAACGATATAAATCACAACATTATATAATCGTTGTATCTTTCTCCTAAAAGTCTACCGCAAGTATTTGATCAAGCAGGCCCACAGTTAGCAAGGGAGTATATGACACAACTTTCTTTCATCATTCAAATCTCTACACTGTCTGCCGAAGAACCATTATCAGTGCAACTTTTCTTTTTCTTTCCAAAATCATATAGTAAACTTCTGTTGAAAAACTGAATTTAAAATCACACTTATCAAACTTATTCTCTACAATGTCTGCTGAATAATCATTATCAGCGTAACTTTTTTGTTTTTCAAAATCATGCAGTAAATCTTCCATGTTCAAAAACTCAGTTTAAAATCACACTTGTCAAATCTATCTCTTATTAAGATTCTGTTGAATCAGTGATACTGCAGCCATGGCTGTGATCAAATCAAATTGATACTGTATCTATCTCTTACTAAGACTGTTGAATCATTGATACTGCAGCCCTGGCTGTGATCAAATCAAATTGATGCTGTATCTATCTCTTACTAAGATTCTGTTGAATCAGTGATACTGCAGCACTGGCTGTGATCAAATCAAATTGATGCTGTATCTATCTCTTACTAAGACTGTTGAATCATTGATACTGCAGCACTGGCTGTGATCAAATCAAATTGATATTGTATCTATATCTTACTAAGATTCTGTTGAATCATTGATACTGCAGCACTGGCTGTGATCAAATCAAATTGATGCTGTATCTATCTCTAAGATTATGTTGAATCAGTGATACTGCAGCACTGGCTGTGATCAAATCAAATTGATGGCTGTTGATGACAATTGTCACAGCACTGAACTCATACTTTTTCAAAAGCGCAAAGTAAATCTTCCATGTTGAAAAAACTCCATTTAAAATCACACTTGTCAAACATATCTCCGACTATTATTCTGTTCAATGATGGTGAAACTCACAGCTAGTTGTAATCAAATCAATTGATGCTGTTGATGATAGAGATCTCGGGATTAAACTCATATAATTCAAACAGAAAAACAAAGACGGATTTTTGCTGCAGTGCTTTGCTGTCTTTTTTTTTTCTTTATTAAACTATGGTGCATAAACTTCAAGGCACCCGAGCTGTTTTGAAGAAGCCTGAACAATGCAGAGACTAACACTGCCTACAAGATAGCTGATTCCATCAACTTTGAACAACAAATAACCAAGATTTTGGAAAGACATAGTAACAATTCTACACCACACAGTATGAAAATTCAACATCCATAAAACAAAACCTTAACCTGCATATGGTGCAAGGTGAACTAAATGTAGTCCCTGGTTCAATTTCTGCTGTTCAACACCCAGAGGACAAGGGTCACAGAAAGGCTAGGTGGTCATCACGTCCTTTCAGGTTTTCCCGATACTGCAAAACGATTTACTGTCCTTTCTGCCGCGGAAACCTCTCCACTGGAAAGTACAATGACAGTGTTAAGCTTTTGGAAAAATACCGCTCTCATAGTATTTCTTTTCCTTTTTTGTTGTTGTTGTTGTTAAAAAAACCCTCATCACCTCAATCATTTGACCACCCTCCATAGATATTCGATTAAAATTGCTGATACATCATTAACAATTTAAGTAGATTCATCTTTGAAAAAGATGTGGAATGTCTGAAGAATATGATCATGTTTGGAGTAGAGAAAAAACAGTTACATACTAATTATTGAAGATTTTCTTCCCGTCCTTGAATGATGACTTGGACATTGGGACCAAGGCTGACGTCTTCACAAAACATTCCCTGATTTAGCCACCCTGATAAACATTCCACCCCTGACACAAACAACTCTGATGACTGAAAGGGATCTCGACAGTTCTGTTCCCACCACCAATGCTACAACACATCAATCAGTGTTCGAACAGTTACGTCAAGGCATTCCAATGCTGTGCTCACCCAAGTACAGTAAGTCTGACATATTTTTTTGTCACTAACAAAAAAAGTTATATAAAAACTACATTTTCAAAATCATCACCTGATCATTTTAACAAAAATAATTTATTCATCAAGAACACACAAAAAAAATATATCATGTAATATAAAACTGTATAAAGTCAAGTAAAGAAAAAAAAAAGTTTCAAGTACCAAGTCTGTAAAAAGGCTTAAGAGATCCACAACTGTGCAGAGAATGAACAAAGCAGATTTGCAGACAAAGAGCAAAACTGAAAGCAGAAAGGCCCAGAAGCTTTAACAAAGGCACAACCACATCCAAATTGATTTCAACAAAAAATATTTTTCTTCCATAAACAATTTTTTGTGACCAGTCCAAATAAATAAGGAAGAATCAAGTCACATTTTCACAGAAACATAAAGAGGACCACATCACCACACACACACTGGTGACCATAGAAACACTTTCACTGCCACACAACACCAATTCCATCATAAAACAAGGCTTTTCCCCCCACCTCAAAACAGACATTTATATCTCAAGCTGAATTACTCTGAGACAGGAATAACTAAGACAGGAATAAGTAAGAATATACTTCACAAAGGAAAAACGTAACATTTCTGAATAAAGGATGGTTATTATCAACAATTTTTTTTTTTTTTAAGAAAAATGTTGCTGATAAAACCAATTTCCTGATCCTGTCACATAAATAAGAAAACAAAAAAAGACACTACTGCAGGCAACAATGTTACTCAACATAAGGCCCATCGCACATTCGGCAACACGACTTTTAGAGATACATGTAACAAGGTTGCCTTCAGTCTTGACCAAAGTGGTGTAGACTTGCTGCAGCCACCTACTGTGTTTGTCTGCTCCAACGTGCAAGGTTTTCAAGCACCGGAGTCTACCACTGCTTCTCATAACAAGATCATTTTTGCTGCTTGAAGGAGTATGCGTTCTATTCCTTGCTACACAGTTGCATGAAACAGCTGATCAGAAAAGTCAAGCTGTCCACTGCACTGTCAATGTGAGAAAAGTCAAGCTGTCCACTGCACTGTCAGTGTGAGAAAAGTCAAGCTGTCCACTGCACTGTCAATGTGAGAAAAGTCAAGCTGTCCACTGCACTGTCAATGTGAGAAAAGTCAAGCTGTCCACTGCACTGTCAATGTGAGGCCTCAGTTCAGACATTTGCCTTATCAACTGTGCATCAATGGTTCAGTCGTCCTGGCTACTGCTGAACGCCATGAATGCGCAATGTTCAAAATCAGGGTTTCTCCCCTGATGCTATGGTATATACTTTATTGTCACAGCAGATTTTATGTGTGGAATTTGGACGGCTCTTCCAAGGAGAGCATGTCGCCACAGTGCAGCACACCCTTTTTCTTTCTTTCTTCCTGTCTGCACTGTGTATAGTTTGCCTCTCTGCCTATGCCTGAAGCAGAGGCAACACTTCAACAAGTGGGCATTGGTTACTAGTGTACAATGGGCCTCAGTTTGCTGATGATAAAATGTGAAACAAACCCAGCTTACTCCACCATATCCCTTCTAATACAGCCAAGTACATACATAGAAATAAATAACGTCTAAAGCACACCATCACACCATGGTTTGGAAAACAAAATTTACCAAAAAAATTAAAAAGAAATGTATAAGAAAAAAATCTATATATTCAAGAAAGTGGTTTTGTTACAGTACTGAGAGACAGATCAGATCTATGGCTGAAAAAATATGGAATGTAAACTGCCTGAGAACACAGTGACAGTTATAAATGCAAAACCAACCGATAAAAAATCACCATATAAACAAACAAAAACAAATATTCACCAAAATACGTTTCCTGTCAAAAGCAAACTCTGAGAATGTATAGTGAACACGGAAAACTGTATCACATTGTCAAAAAAGACACCAGTTAAGGATCCAACAGCACAAAAGGGTTACAAAAAGTGGTGGTAAAAACAGCACTAAACATCTTCATAAACACACGTCCCAACCTTCCCTGCTAAAACACAAACAGCTATCCCAGGACACGGTCTAGACGATGGTCATAAAAACGGCCCTCCAGCACTAAACACATCTGACACACGCCACTCCACTCTCCCGCTAACATCTCTCTCAGAGGGATAGGGTCCAAGCAAGGTCTAGCTGGCAATACCCAGCACAGCCCCGCTAAAACACCACCATCTCTCTGCGAGGGCCAGGGTCTAGGCGCGGTCTACTTGGCTATACCCAGCTTGGTCTGCAGGAACTTGGAGGAGACCTTGGAGGCGTGTTTCTTGAGGTAGTCCTGGCCGCGGTTCTGCTGCCAGTCGTCCTCAAACTCGTTCTCCAGAATCTCGGCGCCCTTCTTGCGCGTCAGCCCCGTCTCCTCCATGCTGAGTTCACACATCTGCATGTCGTCCACGCCTGTACACACAATCCGCGGGGAGCATGCAATTACTGGCTGATTGGTTTCCAGTTTTACCTTTACGTCCACACCTGTACACACAATCCGCGGGGAGCATGCAACTACTGCTGGATTGGTTTCCAGTTTTACCTTTACGTCCACACCTGGGGGAGTAGACCCAATGGGTGAGTTTTCATTTCGTTGATTTTGTTAGTTAAGGGTTTAATGTCCAAACCTGTGAATACTATCCAGGGCGAGTTTTCAACTGGTTGGTTATTTAAGGTTTTACGTCCACACCTGGGGTGAATGTGAACACAATTCAGATCCATGGTGAGTCTGCAGTTTAATGGCTTTCCTCTTTAAAGGATAACAGAACAGTTTTTCAGATTGTTTTTTTTTTCTTTCTTTCTTTCAATTTTTCAGTTTCAAGGAGGTGTCACAGCATTCAGAACAATCCATGTGTGCTACACCACGCCTGCCAAGCAGATGCCTGACCAACGCATAACCCCATGCGCTAGTTCAGCCTCGGGTGCATGCTGTTTATTTTTGTGTTACTGCAATCCACTAAATCCAGGCATGAATCACAGAATCTTAAACATGCATACTTGGTCTTCTACACGCACATACACATGGGTCCTCGGTTTACAGTCTCATCCAAAGGACTTGCAGGGGAATAGGGTCAAAACTAATGTTAACTCTGGGGGGAAATATCCCCCTGTACAAAATGACTCAACGGCAGATCAAACTCAGTACCTTAAAATCATGAGCTCTCCAACAACATTCACACAATCATTACAAAGAATCCTCTACAAAATCCACCAACCTAATCCCCCCCACCCCCGACCCCCCCCCAAACCCACTCACCAGCCACCAGCAGAATGGCGGGCTTGTTGGGGTAGATTTCCATCTGGCGCGCGATCCACTTGCCGTCGAAATGGGCGTACCACATGCCGTGCTTCTCGTTGCCGTCACGGAACTCGTCGGCGGGCCGGGTGAAGGGGATCTTGAAATAGCGCTGGCCTGCGTTCTTGTCCTGCTGCCGCTGAGCCATCACCTTCTGGGCTGTTGGAGAGAGTGCAGTATCATCACACATGTACGGTATCATATCACACATGTATGGTATTATATCACATGTACGGTATCATATCACACATGTACGGTATATCACACATGTACGGTATCATATCACACATGTACGGTATCATATCACACATGTACAGTCGTGTGGAGATAGTGCAGTATCATATCACACATGTACGGTCATGTGGACATAGTGCACTAGTCATGTTGAGGTACTGTAGCGTTTGATCAATTTCCCTTTGTCTAAGGTACAACATGTCATGCTGAGGTACTGTACTGTGATATTGACGTACTCTACAACGCATCGTTGACAAACTGTACAACGTGATGTTCGACACACTGTACAACGTGATGTTGACACACTACAACGTGATGTTGAGATGCTGCACTATGTCATGTTTAAATTCCTTACACAGAAATTATTTTATTTTTTTTATATTTTTTTTTATTATTAGGAACTAGTAAAACATATTGGATCCTTTAAAGGGAATATTCATTTTCATCTTAAAATGAGCTGTCCACTGTCCTTTAAAACCTTGTGAACAATGCACATAATGATGTACAACACAACAAAACACACAATGTTTTTAAATAATGATGTACATTTCTTGCTACAATGATGTACATTTCTTGCTACATAGGTAACTTACCTATGCGCATGGCACCTAGCGTCAACCCATCACAAACATGACAGAATGAAGAGCTAGGTTGGACTTTATCGATCATGATAGTCAACCATACATACATGCCTACATATTGATGCTGGTGTATTGTTAATATAAAGTACATACTTTATTGTCATGGCAGATGTTCTATGAAATTCAGGCTATACAAAGAGTTGGAAAGGAACATCTAACACAGCTTAACCAATTGCAGTTACAGTAATTCGAAGAGAATTAAAAAAAAAAAGCTGAAAGAAAGTGACTGAAGGACCAAAGATGAACTGGAATACGGAATGCACAGCACCAACCAGGAATAAAAGACAACTGGAAACACTGCAATAAACTCACAAGAAAAATGGTGCAGATGAAAAACTATAAACTTTAAACAAACTGTATAAGATAAAACAAACTTCAAACTAAATAAACCAATATGGAAACAGATACAAATCATTCCACAGAGATCATACAAATTAATATTCCAGTACAAAACATTGATACACATTTTACAGTTCACAAACATTACACATCATACCATACAAAATTGTACTGCAGTATAAAACATTGATACACATTTTACAGTTCACAAACATCATACCATACAAAATTATACTCCAGTACAAAACATTGATACACATTTTACAATTTATAAACATTACAGATAAACTGATATAAATTTTACATTCACAAACATTACAGATGAACTGATACAAATTTTACAATTCACAAAGATTACAGATGAACTGATACAAATTTTACAATTGACAAACATATTCATACACACATGCATTCCTAAACTGCTGGCAACATGCTGCACAATGCTCCTAAACCCAGTAAACTGCTGGCAACATGCTGCACAATGCTCCTAAACCCAGTAAACTGCTGGCAACATGCTGCACAATGCTACAACTATCTTCTTAACACACATGCACGCTCCTGCAGACTCTACTGTATTCATTCTCACCAGCCACTAATAAGCCTTCATTCCCGAAACTTGTCTCCCCTTGATGCAGTGGCAGGTGGTGCTGTTTCAACAGGTCTATAGTGGTTTCTGGCTTGTTTAGGCCCTGTTGTTTTTTTGAGAAAAAACCTAACATATGCTGTGTCTACCGGGTTAATGATCTTCATTATCCTTCTTTGACTGGTCAAAAGTCCATCGACCAAATTCAGATTCCATTTTAGTTGAAAATATCTGAGAAATAGCTTCCAAAATCACACGTGAAATACAAAGCCAACATACGACTGGAAGTGAGACTAACCCACTTTGAATAAAAATTCGGGCTGCTCTTCCTGGGGAGAATATGTTGCCACAGTACAGCACCACCCTTTTTTTCTTTCTTTCTTTCTTTCCTGTCTGCACTGTGTATTTGTTTACCGATCAGGCTGGGTTTTCCACAGAATTTTGCCAAGGACAACTCTCTTGCTGACGTGGATTCTTTTAAATGAGCTGAATGTGTGTTGCACACAGGACCTCTGTTTACCATCTCCTCCGCAAGACTATACAGACCACACCACCTCTGGTTTTGTGGATGGGGAGAAAGTCTAGGCTCCAACCGGGAATCGAACCCTTTCAATTTTTAGCTGGGCACACTAACACTAGCCATCATGTTGGAATGAGGCAGAAATTGTGGACAGTATTACACAGGCACCAACACCACCTTCACTGTAATATTACACAGTTCTCATGCAAGATAATGTGACCTATGTGATCTTAAAAAAAAAGAGTATCATTCATGATAGAATAGAAACTGGATGTACACACATACATATGCTACCACCAGCAAACATGCAGTATACAGACACATGAACACATCTGTCTCTCTCTCTCACACACTCACACAACCACACATACTACAGAAGGGGGGTGGAGGAAAGAATCCAATCTCAATTTTCATGTATTACAGACACATAAAACATTGCAGGAAAACCTCATCCGTCACAAAAACATGTATACAAATGAATGGGTGGACTGGCATCAGTTTGTTTTCCTACAATCATTACCATATTCAAAATGCAACAAAGATTATCAATACTTACTGCGATTATGAATCTCATATTATCATTCATACCAGGTTTATTAGATAGCATGTCGTAAAATACACTTCCGACAATGAATTCTAAAACTGTCAAGTTGCACTGTGTGGTACAGTACATACTTCACTATCACAGCAGATGTTGTCAAGTTGCACTGTGTGGTACAGTACATACTTCACTATCACAGCAGATGTTTTCTACTGGCGTAAGGAAACCAAACAGGAGTGTATTTCAAGCAGCACACAGCAGAAAGCTTTTTAGTAGAATAGTTTGCTTTTAGTACACTTAGATTAGTCACAGTATAGCAGTCCAGCCTCTCTGTTACACTGTTTCCCCGTTCATTTCTTTATAAGCTTGACTACTTTAAAGAAATAAAAGGAAATAAAACACTTTTTTCAAGTTAGTACTTTTACAGAGTATTTTCCCCAGGAAAAATGTTTCACGTTCACATATTTTTTTAAGTGCCAAAGACTAAGTTAGTTTCTGACAGTTTCCTTTCTCAAAGCCATTGATAATGTTAATCATACGCCGCCACCAAATCTGCTTATTTCCCAAGACATCACATACGCAGACCTGTTAATACCTTAAACCCTTATACAGTCATACGCATTCTCGAGACGTAAACTTATGAAAGAGAAATAACATGCACACTCTGGAGATAATTACAAACAAACCTACAAATTCTGGAGACAAACTTTTTTTAAAAGTTATTTTACATTTTTTCAGACTTGTTTTATAAACAAACAAAACTCGATGGCTAAATCTGAGACAGAGAGACCAGACTGCTTTAACCCAAGCGTCACTGAAACAACTGCAGAATACAAATGACTGCAAGGTACTGCAGATGATCATTGCTGAGCACAGGTGGACGACGATTGGTCGAAAGACAAAGGGAGACAAGTCATTGGTGTGACAACTAGGTGAAGGACCAATCAGGAAAGAAGTTTTCATTTTTAAGGTGCTATATAGTTCATTGTGAGATCTTGATGCAAGTACTGAAATTTTGATGTATTGGAATGAAATGTGTGTGTGCGTTTGCATGTATATATGTTTAAAAGTTTTGATGTATTGGAATGAAATGCGTGCTTGCGCACATGTTCATTATGCTCTCTGTCTGTGAATATGAGAGGGTATGTGCACACTCATACACTACACGCACACACACTACAACAAACACATACACTCAACACACTTACACACTCTCTCTCTCTCTACCACTCACAATCACATTCACCTCAACACACACACACACTTTCTCTCTCTACCACTCACAATCACATTCACCCCTTTTCACCAAAACACTGCAATGCCAATTTGTCGCTTCACAGAGCTGTCACAGAGTGGAAACATCGCTTCAGCAAAATGACCTTCACCTTTATGTCCTTCACCCAATCGTCGCACACCCATCGGACAAGCAGGGTTAAAGGTTAAAGGTTAAAGGTTGGAGGTAGGAAAGGGACTGTGGGAAACAAGGGGATGTCTTACCTTGGTCTGGCACTCCTTAAGAGACAAATTTCACCACGCTGTATTGTATTGTATTGTTTGTATTGTATTGTATTTTGTATTGTGTTGTGTTGTTGTATTGTACTGTATTGTATTGTCTTGTGCTGCCTTGTCTGTATTGTATTGTGTGTTGTCTTGTGTTGTATTGTACTGTATTTTCTTGTGTTGTCTTGTCTTGTGTTCTATTGTTTGTATTGTATTGCACTGTACTGTACTTACTGTATTGTTTTGTATTGTACTGTATTATATTGTACTATACTGTACTTACTGTACTGTATTAATAAAATCACCAATAATAAACACAATATGCAGATATTTAACTGCTGATTAATGGATCAGCAAGCTAACTCTTGATCAGATTGTCATCTTATGCATCAAACACACTATGCTTTTTCTTTTTTCAAAACAGATAACACAGCTTACTTGCTGATTACATTGCAAAGAGTTGGTACAAATGCTTCTCTCGACACTGAAAGGACTATTTTCTACATCAGTACTGATCCACAGCTAAAACATGAGTCAGAAATTTCAGCTTAAGCAAAAGTAGCTCTGCAAAAGCATATAATTTGATATATTCTAACCCTAGCCTTTGTTCTGATACATAAAACACACATAGCAGCTGGAGCAAAAGTAGTTCTTCAAACGCACAGATACAATCTAACCATACTGTCTTTTTTGTTTCAACCATTTTTACTCTGCAGATTTGACATGGACCCAAAACATGGTATCTAATAGTTGAATAAGGGAATATTAGGTATTCGCAGTGTTTTTAAGCGTAAGATACATAAGCAGAAATCTAACCCTGCTCTTTGCTCCGATATGTAATAGATATACCAGCTTGAGCAAAAGTAGTTCTTCAAAAGCACAGATATAATCTAACACTATTGTTTGTTCTGACGCGTAATAAACAGACGTACCAGCCTGTTCGACGGTTTTGGGGGCGCGCTGGTCTCCCTTGTCTGTGTGGCCCTGTCGCTTGTTCTTGGACTTCCAGGCGTGATAGACCTTCAGACGGCGATGGAACTCCTCACGGCAAGCATCCAGCAGCTCCAGATCTGGACACAACACACGCACAGAAAACCTGCTATGACAACAAAGTATACTAAAATAAATACTAAACTATTGCTCACCATGCAAGCAAATAAATAACAAAAATGTTGCATGATAGACTTTCAGATGATGAAGAAACTCTTCATGATACGCATCCAACAGCTCCAGGTCTGAACCTCACGCACAATGACTGATCAACATGCATCCTTCACGGACATTTCATATCGTGTTGTTTTGTTTAAAGCAAACTGAGAAAGCAATATATACCACTGAAATATAAATATCCTAAATCAGTTTCAACTAAGTTTACCTTTGTCATATTGAAATAAGACTGTGCAAAACCTATCAATTTAGTTCCACAACTTATGATCTGTGATGATAATTATAGCATCCTCTACTAACTGTGTTTATTAATTTCACTATTACTGTTTCTCCTAAAATGGCAGCCATGATGTCACCTAGCTCTGCCCGAAGAGCAGGGAAACATCATGTGCACATTCTATCTCTTATCTGTTACTGGCAGCCGAGTCTTGTCAAGTACGATGACTTCTGTCACATTTTTGGGTCAAAACGTTTTTTCTTGCAGTCTGATAGCAGCATATATCTGAACAGATCAGATGATATGATTACATTATTACATTTTTTCCTATCTGTTTATTTTATATTTATTTATTTATTTATTTATTTATTTATTTAATCGTTTATTTATTTTGATTCAATTTCTTCGGATAAGACTATAATCCGAGCTCCCGTGTATACACGCATGCAGAAGATCAA
>JAVDPJ010264024.1:0-11369 GCA_034780015.1 Urosalpinx cinerea
AGCCACCACTTTCAGGGAATGGAGTCGGCACAAATGTTAACTCCGGGAAAAATCTCCCTCTAGGCAGATTCGAACTCACGTCGTCAGATCACAAATCATGCGCTCTACCGACTGAGCCATCTGCCCCCGCTACAAACCGCTAAAAGTTGACTGCATGTATGCTCTCATGTATCCTGCTGTTTATTGCTCTGCTGATGATGTTAAATGTAGTTCAGAGTCAAAGAACATATTTTGCACAGCATAGTATTAAAATATAGAACTAATCTGAAAACCCAGTGGACACCATTGTAACCTGTTTTCACTTACTTTGAACACAATCTGTTCACATCATTTCTCTTTCTGGTGTCCTATTTTGCTGGCAAGCTCAGGACACAATGTTCTATTGACATTTAGTCTCCAAACTGTGCACCAGTGCATATCCTTAGACTAGACCTTTGAACCCTGTGCAAGCACACAGTGACACACACACACACAAACACACTCACACAGACTGTGTTAATATTGTCTGTTGAAGTCAATCCAATTTGGTTTTCCTGTTCTTCACACAAACAAATAATAAACTAATAAGAAGAACAAATATGCAGTCTGTAGATAACCCTAAGCTGAAGCAATCAACTCTATAGACTTAGTGAGAGTTTTTCTCTATTTGCCAACTCAAAATCTGGAGGTAAAACAAAAAGTTAGTATAATGAACTGATATTTACTACTGCTTCTTCTATTTGCTTTTATTTTCACTGTTATTTATTAACCCCAAACAATTTATTCATTATTAACGTTTGGCTGAAAGACTCTTTTTTCAGTTCTACATTTCAACAGTTTGAAGAAAAAAAGTTTTATTCATTTATAAACTGTTTCTTCCATCCATCTGAACTCATGGATTTGGATTGAAATTTCTTTAAATGTGACAGAGTAGCTTCTGAAATGTATACTGTAAATGTTACTACAGCCGTGGGGCAGAGTTTGCAAGTTTGATGAGATCAGCCAGACCAAAACAATTATCATTTGCTTGGATCCTGTCAAACAATGTACCTCCATCAAAGAAAACCCAGAAGAAATGGAGTAATTTTGGGAGTTACTTGGATAGGCGCTATACAAATTGACTATTATTATTATTATTATTACATAGAGAAAAAATGAGGAAGCAGTATGAAATCCCTTGTTACAGAAACTTTTTGTTCCAATTTCAGAGTGACCTGACTAAAACAAACAAAGAAACAACAACAAAAAATCTGAAATGTGCAAATGGTGGTGGCAGCTGGTGCTTGGTTTTACTGTTTAAAACAGATTTTGGAGATTTTCTTTTCTTTTTTTCGGACTGATAATGGCTGAGTCTAAATCACTTTGTCCTTGATTATCAATACGTACGTTGCATGGAAATCAACTACAACAGGCTTCTGTGACTGAAGAACCTTCTCCTGGAAGTCTTCTTCGCTTTGTATTGTCACAATTTCTGCGGGCACCTCTTTGGCTTGGGACATACATCGCACAGTGGTCAGTCGAGAGGCAAGATCTTGACACAATGCTTCATGGCGAGGTAAGTGTACAGCTGATCTTGTGACTGGCAACACTCGTGAGGCACTGCGCAAGATAGGAGACAGTCTCCTCATGACCTGGCGACAAGCCATTCTGATTCTATCCTGAAACCACAAAACAGAAAAACATTTCAAACAGCCGATGAAGTAAATAAATAAAATAACATTTCAAAATATGTTTTGATTTCATCACAACCTAAATTATTACTCTAAGGGTTTATCCTCATACTTTTTTCTCGCAAAAATACTTAAATTTAAAATATTTGTATTGCATTTACAATGTTCTTTGTCAACAGTTTCTTGCCTAAAAATGCAAATGACTGTTCTGTAGATTTTAATTGAAACTGACCGAGCCGAACACTTTGCTTTATCTGAGTATCATTATTAAAAATATTTCAATAAAAAATGATCATACTTTTTTAATTTAGTAAGCTCATTTCTGAAAATCTCCATCAGTAGGAAACTGGTTACTTTCGCACAATATGCAACGTTTGGCAGCAGCTTGACTCCCGAAAGGTACTTTCTTTGCAGTACAATGTGTTTGCCTCAAACCAGTCTGAAAGTGTGCTGAATCACAAAGCAAAATAATGGCAATGACTGT
Organism: Urosalpinx cinerea; assembly: GCA_034780015.1. NCBI lineage: Eukaryota > Metazoa > Mollusca > Gastropoda > Neogastropoda > Muricidae > Urosalpinx > Urosalpinx cinerea. The sequence continues at coordinate 2,134 of JAVDPJ010264024.1, forward strand.
GCCAGGCATTGACTGGTTTTTCTTTGCTCATGGTTCACTTTTCACATGGAGGTCTACCTCTAAAACATCCAAGAGCAGCCTCCAATAGACACGATCAGCAAGTGGGGTTCTGCCACAGAGATGTAAAGCACAAACTAGGCAAGCCATGTGAATGCTGGGATACAGTACACTTGGCAAAAAGTATATACATAATGTCTTCAGATAAGTAGCCTTCTTTCTTCTTCTTCTTGTACGCAGGCTTTCAACTTCTGCTATCACTCCAAATCCAACTCGAAGCAAATAAATTCACAATGAACCTACAGTCTACATAACTTTGGGGTGGATTTTTACGTGTATGGCCTTTTTTTCTTATCTCGCCATAAAGGCAGTCATAATCTAACTTCAAGGAGCATTAAAGAGAATTTTAGTTAAGAAAAAAAAGGCAGGTGAATGGACACTGAAGGCAGAAATAAGAAGAAGAAAAGTAAAGACAGAAAAAAGAGAGCATGACACTGATAGTGACAGAAAAGTTTGACAGCTCTGGTGGTTCCAAAAACAGGATCTTTTAATTTCACCATCCAGTGCCCCATTGTGGAAGCACACAAAATAATATTAAGAAGATTCAATATATAGTCATACTCATGTCATGCTTCTCTTAGACATAGGACAGGTGTATTTATAAAATCATGGAGATGAATCATACAGTCCAATTACTAACAAACACCACAAAAACCAGCCACTTTGGCATTGTGGTTAGCACACTGGATTTCTGACTGGAAGGCTGTGGATTTGAATGATGAATCTCACCTGAGGTAGGGTGGGTTTTTTGGACCCCAGAAAAAACTCCTACCCAGAATGAGCTTGCTATGGGCTTAAAGGGGACATACAAAGGTTGTCTTGTGCAAAGAGGCTTTTGAAACAAGTTGTCCGCAAAAAATGCACAAGCTTTGAATTGTCTCATGATGTTACTTACAGATTACCTATCACAGTGTGCGTACTGTATGTGTGACTATAGTGTAACAATACGTGTGTGTGTGTGAATGAGGGACAGGGGGGAGAGCGACTTCTCATGCTGAGAGTGTACAGAAATACTTGGAACTCATAGTCATTACTCTCTACCTTATGAACTGAACTACTTTGACTTTGCTCTGGAGACACACCTCTTTGACAGTCATTTTACACAACAGCTGCAGCATGTGTGTGTGTGTGTGTGTGTGTGTCACTGTGTGTGTGTCACTGTAAAGCAGTCTACTATGCTTGGAGTCGAAAATGACTCGCATGTTCACTTCATGTTTATGTTGGCCAGCTTCGGCGATCATCATCATCATCATCAAATCTTTATTTACAAGGGTGACAGAGGAAGCTAACTTTACTCATCGTCATGGTGAGAAAGACAGACACCAGTATAGTAGTAGTAGTAGTAGTGTAGGGACTGGCTCAAGCCTAAGCCTCGCTTATTAATGTCCCATCATTCATTCATAAGCTTTTTTTTTCTATACTGATTGGAGTGTTTACATACGGATGCAAAACGTTCCTTCATTAATCATCAAGTTAAAAAAATAGTTGCTTAAAAAAGCTTCACTACTATCCAGAAGATTTTTGAAATTGTTAGTAGTTCGTGCAATTTTTAGCGTTAACGGTAAAGAGTTCCAAAGATGAGCTACTCTATTTCCAAAGGACAAAAGGAATGTTTACATTTGTTAGTTCTGAATCTTTGCATGTACACTTTGCCTTCTTGGTTTCTGGTTTTATCATACGTTGCATGAGAAAAGAATCTCAAAATTTTCATTGACCATTGTATACTATAATTTAAAAGTTTCAATCAGATCTCTTCTTACACATTACATCTTGATCTACCTTTTAATGAATGTAGCTTAAGGAATCTTAATCTCTCTTGGTAGGTCATATTTTTACGTACTTTAATCATTTTGGTTGCCCTTCTCTGAACTTTTTCAACTGCTGCCGATTGTCTTTTTAGGTAAGGATACCATATAACATTACCATATTCTAGGTGGGGTCTGACCATTGATTTATACAATAATGACTAATAAAAAATGTTTCTTTATCCAAGTGTACAAAAGTTCTCTTTATTATACCAAGTACATAGTTTGCCTTATTAATGACCTGGATATGGAGGTCAAATGACAACAGTTTATCAAAGGTAACTCCTAGGTCTTTTTCTTCATTACACTTTATAATTTGTTGTCGTTCTTTATCAAGTTTCATAAAATACTAGTATTTCAGGATTATCCCTTCCTATATGCATTACCTTACATTTAGATACATATATACAATTTCCAGTTATCAGACCACGTTTGTAGTTCTTTAAGTTTTTTTGGATGGTACTATTTTCTGAAAGTCTGTTATACAATTTTGTATCATCCGCAAAAATGTTACAAGTAGTGAAGTACTATTAACACAATTTAGGTCATTTATGAATATGGCGAAAAGTTCCTACACTGATGACCCCAGGCATGCATATCTTGGTAAGAGGCTTTAGCAGTCGTCACAGATTGAGGGGTGCTGTGTTTGCTTGCAAATTTTTTATAAAAACAAACTTTCAATCCTAAGACTTTGTTTCTTCGAATTCTCCTGAATTTTTAGTTAAGAACTGGTCTTTCACAGAAAGTGGTTTTTATTATTGCTGATGCGCTAGTAAGAGCAGAACGAACGCGTGTGTGTAATAGGGAATATATAGTGAAATACCCCGAAAAGCTAACCGTAGAGTGAAGCCTTGAAGGTTCCAACGTCATTTCCGGCGATTGAAGAGAAAGTTGCTGCTAGCATGTGAAATCCGCTGACTGCATTGAGGTAAGGGGTGAGGATAAATTCTTCCTGAAAGCTCACCATGCCCGTGGAGCTCTTATTCTTAAGAACCGGGTTAATCACCAAATCTACTCTCTGAGTCTTTACAGTCTTTACAGTAACTCACTTGAGTCATGGTTAGTCAAGGTTTTACGTCCGCACCCACCGTGACCGTGTGATTTGGCAGACGATGCCGATGGGGAATCACCCCAAGTGAAAAATATCGTTCACATAGAATGTAAGAATCATGTTGTACTAAGCATTTCTTGAACTCTGATACTTCCACATTCCATCCATTTGAAAGGATCGAATATTCCTACTTCAAAAACTCTCCGCAAGCTTGGTGTTTACCTCGACCAAACTCTTGTCTTTTGAAAGGCAGATTTCTTCCATCTGTCAGATCTGTTTAGACTGTTACCTTGGGCTATGCAGAAGCAGTTCCATCCGGCATTTTCTCTCACAAGATCAGAAGATGCTACTTAATCTTTAGTCTGTATTCTTGCATTATCTCGTCTTGCCACTGCAACTCTCTCCTTACTGGCTGCCCAAACTACCTCCTGGCAAAACTTAAGAAGGTTCAAAAGCATGCAGCATGACTCACTTTCCATTCCACAAGATCTTATGACGTTATGTCTGTCCTCGCCTTCACTCCCTCCATTAGTTGCCTGTTGAAAAAAAAATCACTTACAAGCAGTCGCTTTTGTGCAACAAATTCATGAATGATCTGTCACCCTTATACTTTCAACAATTGCTCCATAATTAGGTACCTTCTCGCTAATTGCGCTCTGCATCTCATGCCTGCTTGCTAAGAATTCCTTCAGAACAAAATCATATGGCCAACACACTTTCTCATTTCAGGCCTCCTCATCTTTGAATCACTTTTTTTTTCACATTTCTCTGCTCCAAATCCCTAGTATTCCTAACAGAAACCCTTCCCACATCAACAACTTACCTAATAACCAAGAAAACTCGTGAAACAGACTACACTCAAGATCGACCCCAGAATGTAAACAAACATGGCGGCCCCCGTCTTCACAGTACTGGCATGAAAACCATAACTTCCTTCCTTCCTATCCTAATGCTGACCCATAAAGAACCCCCGAAATACATTGCAAGCCTATTCCTCCTCCTTGTTCTTCAGGTCATGTCTTTGACCTCAAACAATGGACAAACTTCACAAAACGGCTCCCTGAGAGACCCATACTCCCGCTACCCATGCGGTGTCTGTGACCGCAGCGTAACCTGGGACCAACGAGGCGTCGAATGCGAGTCCTGTGGACAGTGGTTCCACGCAGATTGCCAGCACATCGACAGTGGCTCCTACCACTTACTCGGCAAAAGCGATGTCACCTGGCATTGCGTGGTTTGCGCCAATGCCAACTACAGCACCATTGCCTTTGACCTGCACGGTGTAGGTGCGACCCATCTCAGCCAAGTCAGTGAAATTGACTCATCCAACAGCTCAAATCTAAATAGCCCCTTCAACCCACTCCACACTTCCACACCTTCTAGAGCAAGCAAGCAAGATAAACACAGCAGACGACCTCTCCGCTTCCTAAACGTGAACTGCTACTCTATTGTCGGCAAGGTAGCAGAGTTCAGCAACCTGGTCCAAGCTACAAGACCAGACATCATTGTCGGTACAGAATCGTGGCTGACCCAGGACCATACAAACGCTGAAATCTTCCCCAGGGGCTTCACCATCTACCGCAGAGACAGACCACCAGGTGAATGGAATAAAGAGAGTGGAGGAGGTGTCTTTATTCTCGTCTCAGAAGACTTAACGTCCCATGAGGTGCCTGAACTCTCCGCAGGTTACGAAAACCTCTGGGTGAAAATCAAAATGAAAGGACGGCGCACACTACTAGTCTGCTGCTTCTACCACCCCCACACAGAGTATGCTGAGAGCATGAATGCGTTTGTGGAGTCTGCACGTCTTGCTTCCAACTCGCACAGAAATGCCATCATCGTCGCCGGTGGCGACTTCAACCTACCAGGCTGGCACTGGCCCACCAAGACACTAAAGAAGGGATGCCCCGAACCAAAAATCCATCGACAGTTCATGGACGCCATCAATGATGTAGGCTGGGAGCAAATGGTATTGGAACCAACAAAGGGAAGTAACACCCTAGACCTGTTCCTCACAAACCACCCCAATCTTGTCCCAAGAACCGAAACGCTCCCTGGTATTGCTGACCATGACACAGTGTACATGGAACTGCAGATCCACCCCCCAAAGAAACGCCAACCCCAGCGACTCATTCCAATCTACACTGAGGAATGCGAGGAGCCACTAAAAGAGGCAGTACAAAGGGTGAATAACCACATCATGAGCACCTTCGATGAGAAGAGCAGTGTTGAGGAAGTGTGGACTGAAATGCGCACTGGCCTGAGCCAAGCCCTCTCAGACCACGTCCCCCATAAGAAAGCAAGATCCAAACCAAGCCTCCCCTGGGTTGACTATGAGACCAAGAAACTCATACGCAGAAGAGACAGAGTCCACAGACGCTTGAAGAAAAACGGAGATGAGACCCTCAAACAGGAATTCAAGACCCTCAAGCGCCTCATCCAGAAACGACTACGTCGCTCCTACTGGAGACACGTAGAAGGCCTTATCTCTGACGAAGGAGAAAACCAGACCACCTCCAAGAAGAAGTTCTGGAGCTTCATCAAAGCAAGAAGAACAGAAGGAGTGGGCGTCTCTCCACTTAAAGAAGCCGGGAAACTCATCTCTGACCCCAAGGAGCAAGCCCAGATCCTAAATACACAGTTCCACTCGGTATTCAGCCCCCAAAACACCATTACAGCTGAAGAGTTCGAACAGAGGTGCCCCCCTGGACCAAACCTCCCAGACTATCCATCATGTGATGACATAAACATCACAGAAGAGGGAGTGAAAAAGCTCCTGCTCAACCTCAACCCCAATAAAGCCTGTGGCCCAGACGGCATTACCCCCAGACTCTTGAAGACGGTTGCAGAGGAGATATCTCCAGCCCTCACCCTGCTCTACCGCATCTCATACTCCTCCGGCACCCTGCCACAGGACTGGAAACGGGCCAACATCACGCCTGTCTTCAAAAAAGGAGAAAAGTACAGAGCATCCAACTACCGCCCCATCTCCCTCACCTGCATAGCCTGCAAGCTGATGGAACACATCATCACAAGCCACATCATGTCCCATCTCGAGAACAATGAGATTCTCTGTCCAGAGCAGCACGGCTTCCGACGCGGACGGTCCTGTGAGACCCAACTCCTAGGGTATGTGGACGAAGCGACCAGAGAAATAGAGAAGGGAAACCAGGAGGACACCATTGTCCTTGACTTCTCAAAAGCCTTCGACAAAGTCAGCCATACCCTACTCGTCCACAAATTACGTCGGTACGGCATCAGAGGACCCACCAATGCCTGGATCAAGGACTTCCTCACGGGCAGACAGCAGGCTGTGGTGGTGGAGGGAACAAGATCTGACCCTCTACCTGTGGAATCTGGCGTCCCTCAGGGCTCGGTCTTAGGGCCGAGTCTATTCCTACTGTACATCAACGACCTCCCTGATGGCATCAAGTCAAAGATACGCCTATTTGCCGATGACACCATGTGCAGCAAGACCATCGTGAAGAAAAAGGACGAGCAAGTGCTGCAAGAAGATCTACACTCCCTTGCCACCTGGGAGGAGAAGTGGTCCATGGAGTTCCACCCACAAAAGTGCTCAACACTAAGAGTTTCCCGGAAGAGGGACAAGACCACCCCTGCGTATGAGCTGCATGGACAAACCATCGAAAATGTCAGCACCACCAAGTACCTGGGTGTCAACATCCAAGAAAATATGCAGTGGGAATCCCACATTGACTCCATCACCAAGAAAGCCAGCAAGACCCTAGGCTTCATCCGGCGCAACCTCAAGATCGGGAACAAGAAGACAAAGGAAACTGCGTACAAAGCCCTTGTTCGCCCACTTCTCGAGTATGCAGCCTCCGTCTGGGATCCCTACACTGCAAACGAGATAGAGACCCTCGAGAAGATCCAACGAAGGGCAGCAAGATGGGTCGTAAACCGCCACCGCCAAACATCATGCGTGGACACCATCCTCGACTCACTCAATTGGCCTCCCTTACAACAGCGCCGCAAGAAAGCCCGCTTGGAGACATTCTACAAACTCCACCATGGTCTCGTCTCCATCGACTCCAAGTACTTGCCCAAGCCATCTAACAGCAGGCTAAGCTCTAGGACAAACAACAGCCTGAGCTACGACATCCCCACCTGCACAACACGATACAGGCAGATGGCATTCTTTCCGAGGACCATACCAGAATGGAACAAGCTGCCTCAGGAGGTTGTGACGGCCGAGTCACTGGACTGCTTCAAGTCCAGACTGGCCTCCCATCTCCAAAAAGTGACGAAAGCGAAACAGAAAACTTCATCAGCCTAATTTCGTGACAGATGAAACGAAATACACAATGTAGGAGATGCATTCAAACTTCAAATTCTTCACACTTAACGTATCACTTAGTACAACCACCACAGACATTACGATTATCACAACAAAAGCAAAAATAACGAAACAAACTAAAGTTTAACTGAACAACCTTCAATGTTCTGACCGCAGCCGCCATGTTGTCGGTTGGAAGGCCATACCCAGTACAGGGACATAACGCTCTTCACCTGCTACTTTTGCTTTTGCGTGATTCTCTCCCATATTCTGTATTTCTGAGGACCCCCCACTTGAAAATAAATAAATACTTTGAAACCTCTATGGTCTTCTTCCTGCAAGACTATAAAAACTTTTTTATGTCTTGGTTGCGCTTGAATGTGCCTACATTTTTGTGCCTACATATTTTTAAAATACAGAGTTAAATTTTGTTACAGAGTTAAACACTGATGTCGATCCTTCAAAAAAAAAAAAAATTAAAGTATGTGTTTGGAATATTTTTTTTAATGTATTAATGTGTTAACATGAGCATTTCAGATTTTTTTTCTTCTTCTTATAGTAGCTCCATCCTGATTTTGGAAGAATCGACTCACTTAGAAAAACTGAAGACGGAGGGAGGAAAAACTGGTTGAGCCGGGAAGTATCCCTGTAATGTGTTCCTGATTTGTGAAATATTTGTAGCAACGTCTTTCTTTCTTCTTTTTTTTTTCTCATTGTCTTTTTCTTCTTCTTCTTCTTCTTCTTCTTCCTTTAGGTGGACACCTTTGTAATATGATACGTATAAATCTTACTGTCCACAGGTGAAAAGAACTACGTCATTTTAAGACTACGTACGTCACTTGGGTGACATCAATTAAGCTCCTACATGTCATACATCGTCATCAGAGTGCACGTGACGGGCGCGATGGCTGAGTGGTTAAAACACCGGACTTCTAATCCTGAAGTCACCGGTTCGAATCCCAGTAGCGCCTGGTGAAATAAGTGTGGGGATTTTTACAGTCTCCCAGGTCAACTTATGTGCAGACCTGCTAGTGGCTTATTTCCCTTCGTGTGTACACGCATGCCGAAGATCAAGTACGTACGTTAAAGATCCCGTAATCCATGTCAGCGTTCGGTGGGTTGCGGAAACACGAACATACGCAGCATGCATCTGAGGATTGACGCAGCGCGTTGGGTTATGCAGTTGGTCAAGCATCTGCTTAGCTGGTGTGGTGTATCGTATATGGAATATTCCGAACGCTGTGACACCTCCTCGGGGAAATCTGAAATATGTGAAAAGGTCTTCATGGGGGCCAATGTGATGCTGGATGGTCTCACGCGCTTAGCGCTCGTTGGTGATGTGGTCCAGGTATGAGATGCCCAAGATGTTCTGATAGCATCTCATTACCGGGGCCTGTGATGTGGTCCATGTATGAGATGCCCAAGATGTTCTGATAGCATCTCATTACCAGGGCCTGTGCTGTGGTCCAGGTATGAGATGCCCAAGATGTTCTGATAGCATCTCATTACCGGGGCCTGTGATGTGGTCCAGGTATGAGATGCCTAAGATGTTCTGATAGCATCTCATTGCCAGGGCCTGTGTCTTCCTCCGAAGCTCAGCAGTGAGGGTGCATGTCTGGCATGCATATAAGAAGATGGAGAAGACCAGTGCACGCAGGAGTCTGATCTTGTATTTCACGGTGATGTTGTTGTCCTTCCAAACAGTCCTGAGCTGGCTAGTGCGGTCAATGTCTAGGTAGTTTGTGTTTCTCCCAAAAGGACAAGGGCACATATCTCACATACCTTCAAACCAGCGATGCTTATGCTACCCACCATCTAGCATACAAGTAGACGATAGGTACAGTGAACAACTGGAAACATTTTCCCTTAAAAAGGAAAATCCAAGTTGTTCATATACCCAACGTTTTACTTGTGATGATATGGTGATGTACATTTCTTGCACTTAATCCTAAACAGCCCTAAGCACTTACAATAAACCGCACCCCCCCCCCCTCCCTCACACACACACACACACACACATTTCAAC
>JAVDPJ010266245.1:0-17239 GCA_034780015.1 Urosalpinx cinerea
GTTTATCGTCTCATCCGAAAGACTAGCACCCAGACCACACCATCTCTGGTCTAGTGGATGGGGGAAAGGTCTAGGCTCCGAACATGATTCAAACCCATGACCCTTAAATTCCTAGCCGGGTGCACTACCACTAGACCACCACTTGCAGGGAATGAAGTCAGCACAAATAATTATTAACTCCAGGAGAAAATCCCCTTCGACAGAACGGTTCAACGGCGATTCGAACTCGTGTCATCAGATCACGAATCATACGCTCTATCGATTGAGCTATCTGCCTCCATTAGGAGTCAACATAAGGCCCCACTCTTAATCCACCATAATCCTGCTCGAGATCCAAACCCAGTGCTCTCAGTAACATGCATGTTATATAGTGCAAGGTAGAAGTCAGAATCGCCACGATTCTCTGGCCAAAACCATCCTCCATGGCACGGTTGAAGGAGGGCGTCGAAGAGGTCGACAACGTAAGGCATGGGCTGATAATGCCAAGCCACGAGCTGTTCTGCACGTAAGTTGGCCCGGGAGACTAAAAAATCCCCACTTATTTCACCAGGCGCTACGGGGACTCGAACTCACGACTTAGGATTAGAAGTTCGTCGCCTTAACCACTCGGCCCGGTGAATTACTTTTCTCCCAAAATAGACAAAGGCACATAACCCCAAGCCAATGATATGTGTGTATGTGTGTGTGTGTGTGTGTGTGTGTCGCATACGTTTGTCTATCGCGTATGTCAGTGCGTGTGATGCGTGCACATGCATGTTTGCAGTTTCATTTTTTTTTTTTTTTTTACACACTAAGTATGTGTAGCGTGTGGCAGGGGGCATGCTTTTATTCTGTGCGCATACGCGTATGCGATTGTGTGCACACACACACACATAGTGCATATATAGCTTATGTGAACAAAGTAAGAAAAAGCGAATGAACTAATTCTGTCAATCTCTATAATCTACCACAAACAAAAACATGCTATTAATACATATCCAGAGTCTATTATGATCAGTAATCTGTTGACTGGCTAATCTTAATAGCCTGCATGCAGTTGTCTCAGAGTACAGTGTTTGTGGCAGAAATCACAGGGACTAGCACGAACTACGGGTCACAATTAAGCTGCGGTCATTATGCAGTCTAGCTGTCCTCTTGTGACCCAACCCTGTGTTGTGTGGCGCCAGTTAAGCGGTTTCCGAATGACGTATATAGATATTTAGGGACCACATTGTTTTTGTATTTGAGGGATGAAGGAAATGGTCATTATGTAGGCCTGTTGGGCATCGAAGGTCCGTTTAGTTGCTGTCTGCTGCAGGCCTAGTACATGCCAGGTTGTGCGGCCGCGTCAAAGCGAAAACTGATTTTTAAGTTGGTAAAGTAAACCCTTACTGTTAAGTGACAGTGATATCGAAGGTGGTACTTCACATGACTAAAACTGCATTATATAATTGTTTTGCGTGTTCATAGTTTGAACTGAAAACCGTCTGTTATGCCACTTCGTGTGCTGATGTGATCCGAACTTGAACAGACTGAGATTACTATCCTGAAATCAAACTGAAAAGAAAAGTGAAAAAGTTATCAGTGTTAAATTAGCAGTACTAATCTCACGTTGTTTTCGCGGCGCTCTTTCAACCTCTAGTCAGTGGCGGGAAAAGACAACGTACCTGATCGTAATTATTCTTCTGACTTTTCCTGCGGTGGGTTTTCTTTGTGACGTGTGCGTACTGTTTTGTACAAGGAACTTTAACAGTTTTTTTCACATGCTTCTGCATTTTTGTGGCTCTCTTCCTACGCCATGGCTCAGTTCCGGCATCGCCTTCATGCAGGCCACTGGTGATATCTACTACTCCGCTCAAAGGTGATGGATTTACTCTTACCTTGGACCTTATAAAACGGCCCAAAAGTGTACAGTTTGAACCTTGAAAAACCATATAAGTTTGGGGGATGGGGGATACCGCTAGGCCGAGACAGCCAGTTAGCTCCCTGTGATGTTTGTATTCAGTTTTGTCTGCACCACATATTCACATCGGGCATCGATTCAAGCACTGGCAAACGATTCTTACGGATGGACGGTAATGGAGAGTGAATAGAACTGACTATTCCGAACACTGTGACACCTCCTTGGGCCAAACAAAGAACAAAGAATAGAACTGTATTGCATCCTTTATGTTCTTGGGGGAGACAGCCAGGCCGAGAGGTTAGTCCTTGACAGAGACAGCCATTTCCGGACTGTTCCCTTGAATTTTTTTAATTCAGTTTTGTGTGCACCACATAGTCATTCACAAAGAGGTCTGCACAAGCATACATGCAGTCATACACTTGAGTACATTTGCATTCTCTTTTAATGTTTTTATACATGTGTGTGTGTCTAAGGGACGTGTGCATGTGCGTGTGAGAGAGAGAGAGAGAGATTAATGCTAAATCAAATTATCTTTAGTTATCTCTCATTTTGTCATGCTACATAACTTATCTTACTTTCTCCCATATTTGTTCGTCACTCTTGTCTCTACAGACCTATAAAATCATGAATACATATACACACACACACTCATCCATGAGGTAGGCCAGTGGCCGAAATATTGGGCCTATATATAATATTATGTTACTTACGGGTTCTAGTGATCAGCTGATGCCGGTCTGTTGAAAATTCCTTGCTACAGAACCAGATGTTTGGACAGTGCACCTTTCTCTGTCCGGGCTTCTTCATGGAATGCACTCCCATTTCTTGCCCTTCTTTCAAAGCCTTTATAACTGTAGAAACTGTACCCAGGTAGCCAGTTACCAGAAACTATTCTTGTCTTTTATACATTTTCATATCTTGATTACCCAATGTGTGCTTGCTTCACTGGTTTGTCTGCAGTGTGTGTGTGTGTGTGTGCATGCGAATGCATTGTTAAGTGGTGCTTATGTCATTGTGAGATTTATTGTAGATATCCAGGGCTTTTGTCAACATTTGGTTGGGCATGCTAAATATCTTTTTTTTTTCTTGTCATCTGTTTTGTTGTTCTTGATTTTTACATGACCATAACATGAAAATAAAATATTTTGATTACCCAATTTGTCTTGTTACTTGTGAATGTTGTAGAGTCAAACTTCACTGTCAGTACAATTAAGATGTTAATTTGACTATTTTTTCAGTGTGTGTGTGTTTGTGTGTGTGTGTGAGATTCATGCATGTGGTGTGCTTGTTCTGGAATACGCATGTCTTGAGATTGCTTGCTTTTTTTCAGTTGTGAGACACTTTTGGTCAATTTAGTGACCAAATATTTCTGTCAGCAGCATAAATACTAATATGGTATTATTACCTCCTCCTTCTTCATACACAGGCTTTCAACTCCTGCAAGTGCCCCCATCAGCAGATAAATTCACAACAAACTTCTCAACCTAACCTTGGGGTGGATGTTGTGTATAAGGCAGAGCTTCAGATTGTTTCCAGACCTCATGAGTCAGATTACCCCTGGCCAGAGAAAGTGAGGGGTCGATTTTCAAAATAACGGGTCAGTAATGCGCCAGTGTGGGTTTTGTGCTAACATGCGCATTCATGTGTACGTGTGTGTGTGTGTTTTTTTGAGTGCAAGTGTGTGCTTGCACATGCATGCATGTGTGTGTGTGCGTGTGTGACTGTGGTGTTTGTGTGTGTTTGTGTATGATAAAACGTCATTGAGCAGAGTTGGGTGGCAAAAATGTCGCTGCTTTTGCCAAAACTTTGTTTTTGGGGGGGCAGTTGATCCCTAGACAACCGATATGCAAAATGGCGGTCATCGCTGTTCACTTTCACTTTGCCGTGATTATGAAAACCGTCAGAATCTTCGGCGGTATAATACCCCTGATGATGTCATACACTTCGTTTAAAACCCTTCTGTTGCGAATTTCCTCAGTATTATTTTCAGTAACCATGATAAATTGCTGATCTTAGTTGATTTCAACATCGTTGGGTTCACGATGTTGCTTCCGATCATAAGAGACGATCGTGACAGTTAGTTTCGATTGTGATGGTTTTGTTAGTCAAACTCGGCGCGCGCCCAGCATGAAGCCGTGCGTCATTTTGAAAAACAAATGCGTCAATGGCACAGGCGCACCAACAATCTGAAGCTCTGTAGAAGGCTGGTTTTTTATTTTTTAATCCCACCATAAAAGCAACCATACTCCAGAGGAGGTAACTAATACTATTATTTCTATTACAATTAAAAAAACGCTTTTTCTTAACTCGTAAGAATAACAGAGTTTTGCTTTTTGTAAGCTTTCATGCCAGTCACAGGACTTTCATTAGCATATTATATGTTGTTGACATCTAAGCATCGACTTCTCTTGCCTCATGCGACACCAGTGTAGCTTGGGGAGGTTAATTAGGAAATATCAGCCATTTTCAGTTTAATTGGACTGGAATTTTATTTTGATTCTTTTTCTTCATTTTCAGACTGGGCAGAATAAAGAATTTCACTTGGGACTCAGAAATTTTCCTTTTCTCCCCAAGGCACATTGCATGCAGAATATTCTATAAATGCCAAAACCTCACAATATATGTCAAAAATTCATTTTGCAAATATTTCACATAACTCAATGTGCTGCTGAAGTCTATGTGCATGCTGGGTATTTCCATGTTTGTGCACCCCATTGTGAGTTGCAGGTTATTTAACATGTTTAACTGATGATCAGCATGCTGACATAATAGTATCTCACTCTCACTAGTTTCAGTTGAAGTTTAAGACTCGAGCCAGACGCTCACCCTGGGGTGGCGTCCCTCAACTCCACCCCCCCCACCCAAGTTTTTCCCAAGGTGGTGACACAGTGATCACAATATTCCATAAATGTGTCACCTCACCGTATATACTTAACTGTATAACCCAATGCACTGAGTGAACCCTCAGGTGCATGCTAGGTATTTTCTTGTTTCCACAACCCACCAAATGCTGACATGGATTACAGGATTACACGCATACATCATCTTCTGTGTGTGTGTATACATGGACCCTCGGTTTATACTATAGTCTCATCCAAAGGATTTGAGGGGGAAATAGAATAAGAACCAATGTTAACTCTGGGGGGAAAATGTTCTTCCACAAACTCGGGGGGAAAAAATTCTCTTCCACAACCCGGGTCAACAGAGATATGAACATGCGACCCCAAGTGCGAAGCTCAACCAAGTGAGCCACCTGCCCCCCAAACCCTCACCGGTGAATCATTAAGGTGATCACAAAAAGAGACAAGATCATTTGCCTGTCATCAATTGTGATTTGGTAACATGCATCAGAATATCTTGTGCTGATGGAAAAGAAAATGTATAGCAACAAAACTACTTTGTACAAACTCATTTTACAACACAAGCCACTGCGGCATAGTGGTATCGCCAGTGGACAATCTTCAAGACTGATACATAACCCATTATAGATTTCCAATTGCTTATAATATTCTAATTTTGTTTTCTCTGCTTTTTTAAATTTATGAAATAGACCCCAGGACCATGACATACAGCAAATATACGCTGCCACATTTTAGATCCAATGATAACACTCTTATAATGCAATACAAATGTTTTGTCGCACATCCACACCACAAATTTTCTACTACCTCAATATAATGACACAAGTAAATAAAACGAGCCACCAGCATTTACCAAGTGTATTTTTTCCGGATTTTTATTCAATTCAAAGTTTGCACTAAAGAGTGTTGTCCATTCATCACAGCTGAGTAGCCCGCATTTCCACAAACACAGCACCAGACTAGCATCCACACACACCACCACATCACGCTCACAGACAGGACAAGCTTTACAAAGGGGTCCCCACAACACCAATCACTTCACTCCTCACGTTACCGCATTCATCACCCATTCTATAAAAACCCTCACATACTTCACACTGCGCGGCACAAATATAAATCTTAATTTTGTAGAGTTCATGTAACATGCCAGAAATTTGATAAAAAGAGACAGAAAAAAAGAGTGGATAACCTTTTTCCTTTGCAAGCTGACACGTTGAGTAGTATTAAGATCCTGGTTCTGACTTGCCCCCCAGGCCACGACAAGGGGGGAGAGGTCTTTGCACAACATTGAAGTAGAAGACAGGCACAGGATAAAGACAATGCCGCCACAAATCCAGCCCCATGACAAGATTCACAACAGTCACCTCTCCACAGATTCTCCACAGTTCTTTCTTTCCCCCTTGGGGAATCCAGCTAAATGGTAAAGGCCCAACCCCTCACTGGCTGACTGCCACTACCTCACAGTCCTCTATATATACACCAAAGCCACTGGATTGTGATCATTTGCAGCTTTTTTTTTTTTTTTTTTTTTTTTTTTCAATTCAATTTTTTTTCTCCACTGTTTTAAGTCAACACATCACCCACACAACGACACAACGGCTGCTGCTGACACTCGTGACATACCCTCAACCTAACAGATGTACGTACACATATAGAAAAAAACCCCACTGTTCACAGTATCACTATATTCTCCTGATTTTTCCTTTTTTTTGGGTCTGTAGTAATAATAAATAGCTTGTGTGTGACTTACAAAAAACACTGGACTTTGATATGAAAACTAAAAAAAAAACAAAAAAAACAAAGAAAAAGAAAGGTTGCCCAATCCTTGCATAATGATGAAATGAGGTGAGACCCACGCAGACAGGCGGAAGTCGTCGCCCCCTTTCACTAAGTATCCAGGCAGGCAGCAGACCAAACTGAAGATGGAAGAAAGGCGCACTTCCCGCCAATCACTTTGCCCTGGGAAGGAGGACTGCAGTGGTTGAGGAAGCAGAGAGCTGCCAGGCAGAGCGGTGCAATCCGTCACCAGAACCACACCCACAGGACACCACGCACACACACTTAGTTATGGATCTTGATGGCTTTCTCTTGGTAACTGTACCGGGTCCGTTTCGCCGTTTTGTTCACGTGATCAATGCCCAGCCAAGGACGTGCCTGCATGTTGTTGCCTGAGAGAGAGAAAAAACAAAACAAAAAAAACTGTAATGGATCGTTCCAATATGTACTGAGACAACAACTAAGTGGCAAGAAGCCCAAACAGGTATTTACATTCTTGTTTGCAGCAAACATTTCTTTTTTCTTTTTAAAAGATAACATAAGGAACTACTGTATTGCATTATATTGCATTGCACTAATTGTATTGTATATATTTATGTGCTAGTGCTTCCTATGTCATAGTATGGTATCTGCCACTTTTCGTGAGAGAAGTTACCCACTCCCTTTGACCCCCTCCCCTCCCAATTTACCTAATCATTCTTTGATTAAACTTTGTAAAATTAAAACAGCAAACTGGACCGTACTTTTAAAATGTTTAGTGATCCGAAATGCACACAGAAATGATGCACTGACAGCCTTCTGCAATCCCATCAGATCTGTTCCCAAATATCAACTTAATTCAACTTTTCAATGAGGTCCAAGATCAAATACTATCATTCCTACCGAAACACATTACTTGACATTAACTATTAACAAAAATAGCACACAAAAATTCACCACCACAAAATATTTTGCTCTCTTCAGGGGAAATGTTTTCTTAAAAAAAACCCCCATCCAAAACAAAACATTTCTGTGCTTAGAAGAGTGAAGCCATTTACACAAAATGATGTGACACTTTGTACTGACCGTGTAGATGCTGTGGCATGAAGCCATTTACACAAAATGATCACACACTTTGTACTGACTGTGTAGATGCTGTGGCATGAAGCCATTTACACCAAATGATCACACACTTTGTACTGACTGTGTAGATGCTGTGGCATGAAGCCATTTACACACAATGATCTGACCCTTTGTACTGACCGTGTAGATGCTGTGACATGAAGCCATTTACACACAATGATCTGACCCTTTGTACTGACCGTGTCGATGCTGTGGCATGAAGCCATTTACACAAAATGATCACACACTTTGTACTGACCGTGTAGATGCTGCGGCATGAATTGAGAAATGCTGATGGCCTTCTCATCCTCGGTGATGTAGTCCAGACGTCCCATGATCACCATGGCAAACTTGTACTGCACACACACAACAGGCAACACATCTGCTTTCAGGGCCTATAATACTTTGTTGACTTAATCAAGGGCATGTATTGCTTTCTTCCTGTCCTTACAGGACTAGTCTGTCCTTTACCACTTGAAAAAATGACGTAAAGTCACATTTCTGAATCAATCACAGGTTATTCTGACATACCCTATTATCTCAAGATACTTATTTGTTCAACAGAAATGGAATATTTTCTTTGCCAATCTCCTCCAGAAGAAATTACAGAAAAATGGAAGAGATTGATGCCAAATACTAGGTAATGAGTTTCACTCATGCACAGCATAAAGTTCCCAAACATATGAACAGAGAAATAAACACTTAATGGTGATTAAAAAAGGAAAGCAGGAAAAAGAAAGTGGAAAAAAGGCAACTGCCCACAATCTTTTAAAGCTGTCAACATGTGAACAAAGCTACAATATCTCTGAATGTTCTTCAACAAATACTAAACATAAAATGGAAAATCCACATACCTTCTCAAATTCCTTGTCTGGCACATCCATGCGTTTTTGTATTCTCTCCTTCACTTTGAAGAAGGGTTCATTCTGAAAAGGCAAAACATCCAATTTATAAACCTCCGCTTTATTAAAACAATACATGTCATGTCAATATATTTTCATATTCTGTACACTTTTTTACGTTATCAAAGCTGTAAACCCATCCCCTTTAACCTGGAAATTGGCTAAAAAACCGAACAACTTGTGCGCGTACAGCCCTTCATACTTTTGTGGAATATAGAAGAGAGCCCTGTAAATTAAAGCAAGCAGCATGCTAGCATCCCAGCGTATAGTATACTAGGCACCAAAAAAAAAAAAAAAAAAAAAAAATGCAGCCTGTGTTTGAATAATAATAATAATAAAAAAAAACAATGTTCTCCCAAATCCAGCAAAATATTTACTGAACATTTCAAACAGAGAATAAGAACTTTTATTCAAGTAATAAGAAATATAACCACACTTAAATATACTTACATGCTTGACTTTTATCAGGAATGGAATCCCGAATGTCTGGTAGATTTCCTGAAATCAATCAAACACAGAAGCAAATTAATTTTTAAAACAGAACATGAGAAATCTGAGATCGAGATGCTCTTCAAGACAAGAGTAAAACAATACAAAACCAAGTAACAGAAGCAGTGAATGACCTAAAAATAAAACACCTATCTGAAGCGAGAGGTCAGAAGTTCTAAACATGTCACAGCCAGGAATCACTGCCCCTGCTCCCCATACCATGAATAGTGTGGGTCATGGAAGCTTGTCTTTCAGATGATCACATGCTGATATTCAGTGTTGAACACAATTGTATTTTTCAACTGGATTTATCACCCCATTGTCTGCCATATCACATAGTGGGTGTGGATGTAAAACCCTTTACCAGCCAACCAACCTTTCAGATAAAATGATAAACCAAGATCCAATGAGCAACAAATATTTTGTGCACATAAAATGACCCATGCCACCAAAAAAAGTTGTCCCTGGGAAAATTCTGCAGAAAAAAATACATGAAAGGAATTTGATACTTCAGAGTTCACTGTTACAGAAGGAAAAGAACCTTCACAACATTCAAAATACCAAATCGTCTCTCAGTGACTGCCAATAGGCAGGGGAGGGTTGTCTGGTTTTAGATGGGATTTGAACAAGCACCTCTGGCTTTCTTGATAGGTGCATTACATCTAGGCCCCAAAGCACAACCAACGCAATAAGATATGACATAGACACCCCATACAAACCACAACCAGCACAATAAAATACGACACATAGATTACTCTGCAAACTCTGTCAACAGTTTCTCATCAACCTGTCAAAAAAGATGTCACATAAAAAGCAGGGCTCAGTAGTAATTCTGCAAACTTGACCATAATAAAAAAAAAGACCTCAGACAACTAAACATAATATGGTAATGATGCTCAGACCACAAAATCTTCATTTGGTGAAAGCTGTCAATAACTCTAGCCTAGTACAAAATCATCACTGTGTCATGTAAAATGCAAACATAAATGCTTCACTCTTTGGATTAGGCTAAAACAAGCCAGTACAACCATGAATGAATAAACAAATGATGATGTGATTGATATATAGCATACAAATTTTGATATCCTCTGGCATGACCCCAGCAGCATGACAAACACAGGTGAATAAGATATGAACATAAAAACGGCTTGAGTGACCACTAAATTAAAGTGCAGAACTAAAGCTAGTAAAAGCAAAGTAATATCTCTTTCACAAAAGGGTAAACAAAGTAGTTTACAGTTACATTGTATTTACACAGGCTGAAATTATGCGCTTTTTATTTTGTTTTATTTGGGTATTACAGGGAAATCTGTACTCTTTGCAATAGAAAACTTCAAACAAATGCATTTTGCTTTCCTTATTACAAGCTCAGGAAAAGTAGACTTTTTTTTTTTTTTTTTAACATGCTCAGGAAAAGTAATGACATTGTTGTTTTTCAATCAAATGATTTTTTTGATTTTTTTAAATTTTGCTGCCTCATCTTCTGTGATGTGCAGTACTGCCTTTTCCATGCTGCTCATTCTGACACCGACACAACCTACTAAGCCCCCTATTGTTGACAGTCATTGCTCAGCCATGGAGCCAGACTAAGTGAGACGCCCACCCTGGGTTGGTGACCCTTACTATGTCCCTCCAAAGACAGCTCCTCATGGATTTCTAAACTCAGAAAGCTTTGACACGAACTCACCTCAGATGTGGAAGCGGACACTTGCAGTGTTGGTTGGGCAATGTGTACAACACTCTCAAAATTGCATCTGTAAAATGGATGATGCTCAACTATGTGATCCCAGTCTTCCCACTGAGCCCATGGCAAGCTCACTCTGGGTAGGAGTAGGATGCGGCCTAAAAAAAACCCTGCCTCAGATGAGAACTGAACCCATAACCTTCCAGCCAGTAATCCAATGCACTAACCACTGTGCCAAGGTAGCTGGCCAATCAAATGATGTTAATAAATTAATGTATATATACATATGTATCTATTTCTTCATTTATTTCCCTATGACTTTTAAAATTTCTTTCATTATAAAAACTATAAGAGATTACAATTCATGTATACCAAAATTCATGAGACTGCAGATAACTGCCTTTGTGTGAACGTGAACAGATCAGTACAAGAGAAAGCTATTGGGACACTCATGGAGATCTTACCATTCAAAACCTGAACTGTGCCTTTCATGATCTTCTATTACATTTGCTTTCTGTTTACTCAAAAAGACATGATTTATATATACTACATTTAATTATCTACGTTATTATCTATTTACAACCTGGTCATGCAAGAATGAACGGGAAAGAACATTAACGACTGCCTGGTCATGAAAGAAAGTGAAAATCGAAATACTGCCTGGTATTAAAAAGCAATAGAAAAACAGAAACCCACAGCCTGGTCATGAAAGAAATACAGTGAAAAAACAAAAGCACTGCCTGGTCTCAACAATATAAATACTGGCAAACGAAATTACTGCCTGGTCATGCAAGTCAGTAGTTACAAACACACACACACACACAACTCCCTGGTTATGTAAGTCAGAGACAAATAAAACTACTGCCCAGTCAAGTTAGAATGGCAGTCATGCAGGAATCTAAATGAAAATAAAATCTCAATGGTAAACAAAACTACTGTTTGTTCATGCAAGTTTCTAAATGAAAATAAATCTACATGAAAACAAAACTACCATTTGATCATGCAAGAAGCTAAAGAAAAAGAATCTACATGAAAACGAAACTACACATCTGATCATGCAAGAATAAATGAAAAACAGAACTACTATTTGATCATGCAAAATTCTAAATGAAAATAAATACATGAAAACAAAACTACATGCATGATCATGCAAGAATCTAATGAAAATAAATCCACTTGGATAACAAAACTTCTGTCTGATCATGCAAGATACTAAATGAGAATGAATCTACATGAAAACAAAACTACTGTTTGATCACGCAAGATTCTAAACAAAAACAAATCTAAATGAAAAACAAAACTAGTATGGCCTGGTCATGCAATCATCAAAACGGAAAACAAAACTGCTGCCTGGTATGTGGTCATGCATTTGAAGAATGAAAGAAAAGTAATGAAGATGATGTAAAGGAAAGGAGGGCGGGCTTTGCACGAATAACTTGAAATATTCAGACCTTCAATGGATAGGGACAGTTTTTTGTAATTACAGGTCAAGGAAACTAGACACTAACCAGATGACATCCATGAAAAATAAATCCACACAATGATACAGAACATTTTTTCCAGAGATTTGGAGGAAAAACATTTCATACATAATGACATGGTCAGAATCAGTTCTGGAGGAAAGAACTTAATCAGTATCTATATAATTAAAATATACTGAAGCTAACTGATGTGGATTACAGGTATTTTCATCCTCAACTTCTTTTAAACAATACTAAACCTTTCTTCTTTCAAAACTGGCCAAACAATAGAAGTGAAGAGACAGATTATTTTCATCGGAGGACATGCAGAGTTGATCATAATAAAGTGAAC
Source organism: Urosalpinx cinerea (assembly GCA_034780015.1). Classification (NCBI taxonomy): domain Eukaryota; kingdom Metazoa; phylum Mollusca; class Gastropoda; order Neogastropoda; family Muricidae; genus Urosalpinx; species Urosalpinx cinerea. The sequence continues at coordinate 12,508 of JAVDPJ010266245.1, forward strand.
ACATGTTCTAATACAATTCTTGGTCAATTCCACCCCAGGACACAGGATACAATGGATTAATAAAAAATATACAGAAACACTCCACTCCATCCTCTGATGCTAGCTTTCTCAACATACAACCAAGTAAAATAACAGCATGAACATACAATAACTTTCTTCTGCCTCCTCAGCAATCCTGATACTAAAACATATACTCCGCAAGCTCGCCTTGTCTGGAACAGAAAATTGGGCTTTAAGGTATTAGGAAGACCATTTCAACATAGGAGCTGAAGACATCACGAGAGAAATGCGGCGTTGAAAATACCACATAACAAACAGGCCACAAAGAAATTAACAATGAATTAAAAATAAAACAAACTGATAAATATTTCAACTGTCAAACTGCAGTTCAGTATAATGAGCGTTTCTGCTGCGAGTGTTCAACTATGTCAAGATTCTAGAATTAACTGAACAGAAACTATATAGAGTAATGGATGTCCACTTTTGGGGCGTCTAATATAAAGAAATTCAACACTCTAAAAGAAGACACTACAAATTTTAATCACAGAAATTACCTCACATTACTTGGCAAAATATACGTCTTTAACATTTTTATTCGTTAGTGTTTTAACATCATTATTTAATAATCAATCTGGCATATGTTTACATATAAGCAATCATGTGTATGCACACTATATTCAAAGCACACTGCCCAAAAAAACTTCAGTACACAAAAAGCTGAAGAAAGCAGAGAAGCAGACAGAGAGGGGAGGTGGGGCTATCGCCTTGCACTATATTCTGATTACATTTTCTATGTGTGTAGAAGTCAGTCATCTGTGCTGTGTGCATGCAGACAATTATCAGAAACATGCAGCATAAAACATGCATTTTCTTTCTGTCTCCCCCTCCACACCCAAAGTAGCAAATTATGAATAATTTTATATTTTCTTAACAGACCTTTAAATACACAAACATTATGGACAATCTGTAAATGGTGAAACCATGAGGAAAGAATGAAAAAAACACACAAAAAACCAGAACATTTTCTTGGCATAATAAAGAAGACATGACAAGCACACACGCACACACATGAAAAGGATGTTCCACAGATGACCTGGAACTGAGCCCATTAGATACAAATAAACAAAAACAACAGTTTAGTCATGTATGAATCAAAGGGGAAAGCAAGACTACTAGTACACGACTCTCAGAGTAATGCTGCACGCATGGCAGAAATCTAGCCAGCCCCCTTTGCCCACAAATACAAGCCAAAAAAACCCCAGAATACAGGACATTCAGACTACCAATCGTCACTCAACGAAAGCTGTCAAAAACTCTAGCCTAGTACAAAGTCATCACTGTGTCAAGTACCAGTGGATATATGTACCTCTTATTCTGAGAGAGAGAAAGAGAGAGAGAGAGAGAGAGAAGAGAAAGAGAGGGATAAGTCAGAGAGAGAGAGGTCAGAGGGGGTATGAAGAAAGATGGGGAGAGAGAGAGAGAGACAGAAGGGATGGGGATAGTCCTGTTTCTAATATTTTCCCAAAACAATCACTGCATTTTCACCAATCAATTTCATTTACTAGAAAAAGCCAAACAAGAAGCTATCTTTCAAGGTAAGAAGTTTTCACAGACTGTACAGTAACCACAGAAGAACTGATCTGGACAAGCCCGATTATATAAAATCACAAACGTCTGTCAGGGGCAAACCCAGTTCATGACACTCAGACCACCAATCTTCACTCAGCAAAAGCTGTCAAAAACTCTAGCCTAGTACAAAGTCATCAATGTGTCAAGTACCAGTGGATATATGTACCTCTTACTTTAAGAGAGAGTGAGAAAGACAGTGGGGAGGGAGGGGGGGAGGAGAGAGAGAGAGACTTTTACATTTTTCAAAACAATTCCAGCATTTCAATCAATAAAAGTGACAGAGAAGATGATGAAGACATTCATGTTAAGTATCTGACACAAATAAAAATGACATCATGACTTCTCCATCAAAGCTGTCCCAAACTACTGATGGTCGGGTAAGAAGTTGAAAGTTGACACCAGTCAAAATTCAAACCACCTTACTAACAAAACAAACATGTCACAATGGGGCGGGAAGTTCATCACACTTGGACCACTGATCTTCACTCAGCAAAAGCTGCCAAAAACGGAAGCCTTGTAGAAAGTCATCAATGTGTCCTGAATAAAAAAAAAAGTGTCTCAGGAAATGTGTGTGTGTGTGTGTGTGCATGAAGAGAGATGGGTGGAGTGGGGATGGAGGGAGCTAGGGGGGAGACAGAGAGAGAGTAGCTGGGATGGGCATGGCTGTTGTTAAAAACAAAAACATGGAGCGTTGCTGTCAGGGACCGTCTCACAATAAAGTTTATAGAACCTTGACCAATGCAACAAATTGATAATGACATACTGAAAGAACAGGAAGCTCAACATTATCCGATAACAATGGAACAAATCCATAGCATTCTGTCATACAGATGGTATATACTTTATTATCACCACAGATTCTATCTGCATGAAATTCAGGCTGCTCTCCCTAGTGTGAGAGCATGTCACAGCCGTGCATCGCCACCATTTTTTCCCCTTCTTTTCAGCGGAGCTGACTTATGTGTCATACCCACCTTGTGGAAATGCGCGACAGGTATCAACATCTCATCTTCGGGTACGGTGACCTCGTCGGTGGGCACCTCCTCCACGCGGAAGGTGCGTGTGCCCCCGGCAGACAGCTGCTCCAGGGGGATGTCCTCGCGTTGCACCGACAGGATCTTGTAGCTGATGATCTCCAATAACCTGGGGCAGCAACCACATGTAATCATAGTAGTACTTTCATTTGACATCTTTTCACAGCTGTGATGTTTAACGAACAACATGTACAAACTGATGTGAAATCCATTTTTCTTCATGATATATGTACCGCTAGCTAACCCCGACGAGAAACTTTTCTAGAGTCTGCAGATAAGTTTCCTTAAAAATATAATCAATGTTCGATCTCTAAAGAGCCCAATCTGACTGAGTCAAGAAATGTAAGGTCAGTTATGCAAATAACTACCTCTTGCATACATTCTTTTGCATGAGCATATTCTAAAAAAAGACTCATAAAATGTTATAACTAACAATTCTAGTTTCTCAATATCAATGAGATTTGTCGAGTGACTTTAGAGGACAAGTAAGGGATCATGTTTCTAATTTCTCCTTGAAAATAAAGAGTGTACTGCCTTTATGGCACAACAAAAAAACAACAACACCAAACCACACCGAAAAAAAACCAATGCATGTAAAAATCCAAGATTAAGAGGTAGATTTAAGTGAATTTATATAGTCAGTTTTGAGGGGTGGTTTTTATTTTGTTTTGTTTTTTTGTCTGTAAAAAGACGAAAGTCTGCATATGCACAAATTCCTAATCTGTGCTTGCAACTCGCTTACACTGACAGATATCAATATGAACATTTCTTCAAAAAAAAAGATATCTTCAATCTCCTCCCTCTCTACACAAACAGACATCAATTTTTACACAGAATCTTAGGTTCATTTTCCTCTTCCTTGCACTTTTTGTTATTTTCACTGCAAACCACATATATGCTGTGACACTCTCACTAAGAAAGAAGAGTAGCCCAAATGTCATGCAGAGAAATCTATGGCAAGAATGCTTCACAGGAGTAATAAATGACCAACCTGAGTTTGCCTGCTGCGTTGTCAGACAATTCCACTTGCTTGCGTGCTTCAGCCAAGAGATCACTGACGCGGCCATTCTTGTCAGGGTACAGCACCAGCTCACGCTAACACACATAATACAAAGATCACATCAGAAGACAGTTGGTCGAAGTGATATGACTACACTCTTGGTTATGACACAACAATGATAAGCTGCCCAGAATTTTTATAGTGAAGAAGGGGTTGCCTAGCTTCACTCTCTTGCCTACCAGGGCACACATATTCACAGGTGCAGAATACAAGTACTGCATTATGATATCTTCTAAGTCAGCAAATGGCTGATTATAAAGGCAAAATTCTGTTAGATAGGTAGGTGTGTCATGAATTTATATGCTTAGATTGGGGACGCTCGCAGAAGTGGAAGAAGACTGTATTGTGATGAATCAGTCTAGTCTTACCAGAGAGCTGTCTGTAGGTTGATGAACTTTTACCTTTCTCTCTATAACACTGCAACTTTTGCCCACTGTTTCCCATCTTTGAAACACTGTTCAATGAGCAAGGGGGTAGCAGAATTTACTGACCTCTTCCTTCAGTTTGCCGTTGACCCAGGAACATTTGAACTGTCGCTTGTTCTCCAGGTCACTGATCTTGATGTTGAGCTGAAACATTACAGACACATACACATGGGTACACTGTACTGTCTGTGCAGTAGGTATCATGAACAGAACATTATATTTACATTTACATCTAAACCACATACAATCTCACTGTTTAACTATGTGGCCAATATGGGCTAACTGGCATTGGCCTCAGTATATTTAACCTGGCCCAAACCCACTTTACTCTGAGTCAGGCCTGGGTGAAGTTCCCTCACGCACTAAGCAGTCTTGTTATCAACATGATGTGAACAGAGCTGCAAACCTCTGATGAGACTTGAGCACAATATTTGAGAAATTTGACAGCCAAATTTTCTTTCAAATCAATGACAAACTGTTTATACAAGGAAGAGATTTTCAGTAACATAATAAGGATACAAGAGGAATGAAGATAGCAACCTTCTTTCTTTTATTTTGTTTCAGACAGGTGGCAACTCTTGATA